>MU827780.1:985441-1198053 GCA_029204205.1 Desmophyllum pertusum | reverse complement strand
TAGATTATGAGCTCGAGATTTCTATCACATCATAGAAATCTCAAGCTCATAATCTAATTATTTTAGTAAAAATCATAACAATTGTCTAGTATTAACCCCAAATCCTCCTCCAAAACTTCTGAGAAACGAGAAGAAACCGCAATTTTGTAGACGACCTCCAGCCACTGCACACTAATGGCTGATAGTATACGAGTAGCTCAAGCAATCAGATTGTCTCATTTGCATTAGTATACTAGTAGATTTTTACTAAATGTAATTATATCGCTAGCCCAAAATCCCATTCAGGCGTGCGCACGATTATTTGTTAATTTTTCAAACTGTCCAAATTAATCCTTAATTTGGATAGTGTCCAAATTAACGATTAATTTGGACAGTTTCACGCGATAAACTTAATAGCACTACATGCTTGTCCAATTTGAAAATAATTGGATGAAAAAAATTCCGAGGTCTGCCATAATTTCCAATTTGGCAGTCCGAGGAATGTTTTGAATTCAATTATTTTCAAATTGGACAAGCATGTAGTGCTACTGATTAAGTTTTATTATATTCTCTTTCGCTTCGCTCAGCCGAATAGAAAACATTTATATTATAAGTAATGACGCAAACAACACAACAGTTTGTGGAGGAAGCCGCCAGCAATTCTGAGAACAACGGTCACCCACTCGACTGCGTCTCGTGGGCCACTTTAATTTAGTTGTTCTTGTCACGTTTTGACGTCATCTGTGCTTTAGAGTACAGACGCACGGCCAAATAGAATATATTTGTTAAACAGAGCCCGACAATAGAGCACGCATGCCCTGGATGTTCACCATGTACGCTAAGTTTAATCTTGATTTTCAAAGCTGAACCTGTAGCTTTTTCTTGACTTTTACACAACTAATTAAGTTGAATATATTGCTAGTTTGAACAGTATTTAAAACGAAGTGAAACAGTATAATTGAAGGTGACGGATCATGCAGAAATCGACCGAAATAAAATAAAATAATTTCGCTCACGGAGAGTGGAACGGGCTAGCCGGCCGGCAGCATTTTGTCAACGATAACAACGATCAAAGTGATTTAGCAAAACAACTTGGACCTACGAAAACGTTTAGAGGTACATGTAAGAAAAACATTATTATTTTATTCGTAAAAGATGCCGAAACAGTCTCGTTTTACATAAAATCGAAATAGCAGCGAATTTGTTATGTTTTTGAACGTCAAATGTCAATGAATAATCTGCAGAAATCTCAGAAAGAAGCCGACAAAATTTACGACCGGTAAAGTTGAAAATAGACTTATCAAACTCTCAGAAACTTTCTAAAAATCTCAGGAGAAAACATAAAATGGAAATTTTCATTGAAGCAAGTGTTTATTAATTCAATAAATGTTAAATATTGTACGACGCTGGATTTTAGTTATTTCTGTAGCTAGAAAAGCAGCTGAATGAACTCGCCTGCGGCTCGTGCATCCACTAGCTGCTTTTCTAGACCTAAAGCGTGCATCATTTTCTTATAGAACATAGAAAAACATATTATATTAGGTAAATATAGAATAAATATATCCTTTTCTGCATCCCTTAGTCGGCTTTTTGTGTTTTGTTTTTTTTAATATAACGCCCCTTAGAAGAACTAAGTTTTTAATAAACGCTTCGGGGAGTTTATTGAAGAAAATACGGTAATACAAAAGAAGAACACATTCAATGACATTATTACCTGTTGTAGCATTAGTTCAATGTTTTCTTTCTTGGTGTAAAGTAGAATAACATCAGCTCCAAGGTTGTCTATATCCTCCATTGCTCTCAATATTGGCGCTGTTGGATCTTCGTATTCTCTCTCTTTGGAAAGCTGAACTAAATTCACAGTAAGATTTGATCTCTGGGTTATGGCGTGAAAATAACCAGCTTCGTGCAAACGAACCTCTGAAAAAAAATATAATGTTATTTTTTTTTAAATAAAGTTTCAAGCAGCTATAAAATAACTTCTCTAATACTTAATGACATATCCAATTAAAGGCGTGGGGTCGAGGATAAACCTTTTAAGGGAATAATTGAAGGGGTTTAATTATATTATTTGTTGTTCCATCTGTTCCTTGTATTATAGTCTTCTGGATCGGTATAAAATTGGGGGAGGGGGCGAACTTGAATAACCATAAAAATATAAAAATATTAATTGAGAACATTAATTTTGGTGCGTAGTCATTATAACGTTTCCATGACAACCATATTTATAAGCCATGTTTCGTCAATTTGGATTTGTTTTGGATTGAATTATCTGTTTTAAGATAAAGTGAAGTGGAGTTTTACATTTTTGTATTTTTTTAGTATCATTTTATTAATTTATTAATTCGACATTATGTCATCGCTTTTAAAAGAATAAAGATTTGATATCATTGCCATAGCTTTATATATTATGTCATGAAATGTTTTGTGCGCAAGCACTTTATGCCCCTCCCCTCCACGATCCCAGAAAAGAAAAGGCATATTTACCATCGAATACTAGTACTATGTTTTCCCAATGAAATGTGTTCAGTATGTCAAGTGTAGCATGTGCGTAGTCTCTGTATCCTGGCGACATCTGAATCGCTTTTTGACATTGGTCGAAGGGTCTACTGTCACCATGGAGACGGATGAGAGGAATGCCGGTCACTGTAGAGAGTGCGCATGCGGACGTCTTTGTGTGACTTCCCTCGATAAGTGCAACGACGTTTTGTTGAAGAAGCAACGAAGCTGAAATTAAGAATAGTTTAAAGCTAGTATTCCTGATTGATGAATTTTAAACAACTGACGGAAAATGCATAAGATATACGGGTTCCTTGAGGACCTTGATATGTCATATCAAACAATAACCGACAGAAAGACAGAGCAAGAAAGGGCGCTGCAAATATACATGCATCATTAGTAGTAGTATTGTACATGATACTCAGCATCATAAGGCTAGCCTGATGAAGTTTAAGGCCCTAATTACATGGAAAGAGGATGATCCTAGTGCTAGGATCATCCTAGCAAGAGGGTCAAAGATAGCTCGGGTTTACAAGCACAATTTCACAGGTAGGATCACCCTACTGCCCGGGGCAACTCAGGCGTCACGCTTGTAAATAAAACACGCAACGGATAATAAATTTAGCGCCAAAACTGATTTTTCGCTTTAATTACGTAGCTTATCAGTTCCAATAAAATCATAGTCAATTTCTAAGCTCACTAAAAATCCAAGACGTAATTTTTCTTAAGTTTGGAACGCGTTTGACGGCAAAACTATAAACAATTCTGCTATCGAGTATTTTAGCGACAGTAGCAACCGAACATTATCCGAAAATTTCGTCGCAAAAAGCCGTTATTCGAAAATTATTTACTTACAAAGCAAAGGTAAAACAAATTCTGAATGAATACGATGTTTTTTGGTCACAGACAATTGATTTTGTTGGTATTTTGAACATATTTTGCTTCTTGGAGTCAAAATATAGTTGTCCCGGGTAGGCCAGTTGTCCCCAGCAAAGCGTTTACAAGGGCACAACATAACCCTAGCGCTAGGATCATCCCTCATCTCAGATAGGATCATCCTAGCACTGGGATAATCCTAGTGCTAGGGCCAAATGCAACCTTTCGCATGTAAACTGAAAGCAGAAAACATGTCGCGCTAGGATGATCCGCCTGCTAGGATGATCCTAGCACTAGGATCATCCTCCTTCCATGTAAATAGGGCCTAAGGTAAACTTGTAAAGCATTTAGCACTGAGCAGTATCAGACGCATATGACATAAAAATTGGTTTCCATGGCAATGACAAAAACGTTCAAGCGTGTCTAATAACTGCTCAGTATTTTCTCTTTAGTTTTGGTATATTTGTGTTTACTAGATCAAACAGAGATTTTCAAAAATTCAATACGAAGTAGTTACCCAGCTGGAAAAAACGTCTCGTCTATATTAATGTTTTTTTAATTCCGTGCTCGGCCTTGAGAGTTACACATCAAAAACTACAGATTTATAATAAAAGACTATCTTCGAAAACTAGTTTTCATCGAGATAAACAACCTTGACCTAAAAATGTTGTCCATGACAACGTACAGGTTGCGTTAAACAATTAGCAAGCACTGTCAGCACTTGCCATTGTGATCATAATAAGCAAACTGATGTCTCTTTTGAAATACGTTACCTTGTTTATATAGGTTCATTCTTTCTGACGTGTTGAATGTTTTTAATACTATTGAACTATTGTTCAAACTGTATGTGTTATTGACGACGAAGTTCATGGCATCATTCCCTGCTGGATATCTATCAACAACACCTGTGTGAAACAGGACAAGAGCAACATAGTGTAATATTCTGCCCTGGTTATTGTCATTAATGAGATATGGAAAGGCAACTCCGACCGGAAAAGCTCCGGCACGAAGAAGCAGTAGTGGAGAGGGGCGATCAACCCCGGCTGAAAAAGGGGCGGGAGGGCGGGCGGGCGGGCGGGCGGGAGCCACAAGTTAGCATTTCGGATTTCTTGCTCAAGTGAAATTACGAAAACGTCATTTTCCCTTTATATGACCCAATAGCCAATGAGTAGACTGCTTAATCCAGCAAAACAACCATTCCATGGGAGGAATGTCATTAATGACATCACCTTGGCAGAATATACATATTTAAAGGGCGGGTTTCACGGTTCGGCGCATGTCCATAAATTTGAAAAAAAACTTTTTTCGCTTTCTTATCAATGTTATCGCTTTAAAAACCCCACTCACAGGTACTTCAGTAATCACATATTATTATAATTAGTCGTAGCAGAACGACGGATGACCAAAATTCACAGAAGATTTCAGTGGATTACACCGACGCAGTCGACCGTAGAATTTAGTGTTGACCCGTAGGATTTATTCCACAGTTGATGATTTTAGAGTATTTGCATGCGACAATTATGCAAATAGCTGTAAAAGTATTTAATCGTGAAATTTTCACAAGCAAATTTCGCACCCGAGTTAACTCCTCGCTTCCGATTGGTTCATAAACAATGCAATTAAACAGACTTGTCCATAAAGTGTGCACAGGTGAACAAAGTATTTTGATTCATGGACATGCGTCGAGCCATGAAACCCTCCCTTTAATGACTTTGCATAGTTTCAAGTTATTATAACTATGAATGTAATATTAGCATATTTAATATGTATTCTATATCAAGGAAAGAAGGTCATTTTATACTTTCCAAATATATAGGGGGTATTAATATATCTCTCATTTACTTACCACAAATAAATATTCTGTTTGTCGTGAATACCTTCTGTACGAATGACACAATGATCACCAACGTAATGTTGATGGCTCTTCTCTCCATTTATTAACCTTAAACGAAAATAGATACAAAATGTGTAAATTATAAATAGAAAACAAAAAATAGATGAATAAACAAATGAATTAACAATTTGCTGTGTAAAACTCGCTCTATGCGAGTGGTTTAGAGTTGTCTGTCTATTAGAGTACAGATAGACGAATGACGTCAAGAATGGTAAGAAAGCGCACAGCTCTAGCACGAAATTAAACTTTGGTAAACTCATTTTATTCCAATCGCCCTATCAAAAGATCATCAAATATTTTCATCAAACTTTTCAATATTTTCATCAAACTGAAAATATTCAGATTAATTAATACGAATTTGAAATCGGCTGTTCAAATTTTGCTAACACTTTGAGTTTTAGCTCATTGTGAAGCGGAATCCGAGAAATTAGAGGGGATTATATCGCTCGCCGTGACGCGACTCGTACAAGGTTGAGTTGTTTAGATCATTAATATAAATCAAAAATAGTAATGGTCCAAGAATAGATCCCTGTGGAACTCCACAAGTAATCGTCTTTTAAGATGATTTGATTATATTTAAAAAGGTAATATTTTATCCATGCATGACATTTGCCACCTATGCCATAAAAATAAAGTTTATTTAGAATACCTTGATTTACAGTGTCAAATGCCTTTGATAAGTCAAGAAATATCCCGACTGTGAATTCATTGTTTTCAATTGCTTTTGATATTTTATCAACAAGTTCAATTATGCCATGAGTAGTTGAGCTTTTACTTCGAAATCCATATTTACAATCAGTTAATATTCCATTTATTATATAATTAATTAGTCTTTTATACATAAGCTTTTCAAGTATTTTAGAAAAACACGAAGGACAGAGATAGGTCTGTAATTGGAAAACAACATTTTTTCAGATGCTTTATATACTGGTGTTACTAGTGCTGCTTTCAAATCATTTGGGATTTTGCCAGTAGCAAATGTTAGATCAAAAATGTGAGACAATGGGATAGATGCGGGATAGATGTGTATGAGGCCACATATTTAACAACTTTGCTGTTAATTTCATCAATACCACGACTAGATTGGCATGCCATTTTATATATTACTTCGTTTACCCCATCACAGGTGGTATTATATAAAAACATAGAGTCATTATAACGTCCTTTTAGAAATTTATAAAATCCGTTAGGCCCAGTTCGGACGCCGTACTTCACATGAGCCGAATCGAATTCGAATTTAGGTCGACCCAAATTAATTTAGACCGGCTGAATTCATTCAGACGCCGAGTTTAATTCAGCCGAACTTAAATTAATAGGGGAAAATTGCGTTATATTAAAAAATACATAATTCATGCATTTGTTGCGGCTCATGTGAAGCTCGGCGTCTGAATCAAAGCCGGTACACAGCCGTTGTTTCCGGCTGAGCCAGGCCTGAAGAACGGCTGAGCCGATCCGAATTCATTCAGCCGTTCCGAATTGATTCAGACGCCGTACCTCACATGAACTTAATTCATCGAATTCAATTCGGCTCATGTGAAGTACGGCGTCTGAACTGGGCCTTAGTGTCTCGATTGAATTTCTTAGGCCTGGTTTAAACGTCGCATTTCACATGTGCCGAATCTAATTCAGGAATTAAGTGCTTGTGAACTTCGTCGTTTAAATCAATGAAATTCGACAGATTTGAATTAAATGCGACTTCTGCCGCATCTTCGACTGGGCCAGTCGAATATTCGACAGAAGTTCGACAGTTGCTTTGTACGTCGAACTTCACATGTGCCGAATCGAATGCATCAATTATTATAATGTATTTCTGAATATAACAGCATTCGTGATTGGTTGAAAGGTATAAGTGTCATGCTTGAAAACAACAAGAGTGGCGCCAAAAATAAAACGTTGGTTCGCGTAAAAAGAAAGTCTGCAGGGAACCCTAATGTTTGAAATAGCGAGAGAAGACTCGAAATGAAAACGGGGCCTGGAAACGAAACTTTACAAAAACACGCTCATGAATTAAATGCGACTCTATAAATTCGACGTTTAAATCAAATGTCGAATTTAATAATTTGAGTTGACCCAAATAGGTATTAAATTCAGCACAAGTGAAATGCGACGTTTAAACCGGGCCTTAGTAAGATTGGGCCCAACATTAACAACAAATTCATTGAAATTCTTTGCAATCAACTTAGAATCACTCACGTCTTCATTGTTATCATTTAAAAAAGATATTGGTAAAGGGATATTAGATTTCTTTTTACCTAATAATCCATTGATAGTTTTCCGTGTTGATTTTATGTCGTTTTGCGCTTGACTAAATATTTTACATAACTATAATATCTCTTTTCAGCAATTCTTATTAGATGATTCAATTCATTACGGTATATTTACATTCCTTAGTTAACGTTTGAGACTCAAAAACACTGCAGGGCGGAGATTGCGAAGTACGGCCAGGAAATCATCTTTAAACTGTTGTTATAATTTTTTTATCGGCTTATTTAGCGTGCGTTCAAGCAAAAATTCCAGAAGCGAACACTAAGATGACTTCAAAACGTGACAAGTACAACAGTAACGCCACTCGACTGTCTCTTTGTAAATAGCCAACTGGACAGCCTCCCACCAGTTGGGATTCTTAACAAGTTTGTTTCATTTACAATATTTGTTTGTTCATTTACAGTGTCCACAATTAGTACAGCAGTGCTAAATCCTCTGACACTTAAATAAAGTTGTTTATTTTATTCATTTATTTTTGGCGTACTTTTAATTTGTTCTTTGTCGCGTTTAAACGTCATCTGTACATCGACCAGAGTACTGCACACGCACGTTCAAATGGAATCTATTTGTTAAATGTGTAATAATAATTAAATATATAATAATAATGGCTAACTATTGGAAAATAGCAATATGATTGGCTACACAGGCATCTACTCTCGCCGGATCGTTAGCATATAACCCAGTGGCTGACTATTGGCAAACTCGCAATCTGATTGGCTACACAGGCACCTACTATCGATCGTTATAGTTCACCACCTAATTGTCTTTGATTCTGATTGGCTTAAATCGAACACGTGACGTGATAGTGTTCATCCGCGGAGAGACACTGTCAGGTAATAGTGCCCGTCGGGCAAAAAAACCCGGATCGATAGTGCCCGCCCGAGCGAAAAACACCCGTTTTGTGCAGTTTTAAGCTAAACAGTTTAAAGAAATTAAGTGGCACCGAGTGTGAACATAGCCTAAGGCTATGTTCACACTTGGTGCCCGAGCACTAGTGCCTAGGCACCGGCACAAAATGGTGATGTGTTCACACACTGAGTACCCAAGATATCAACATGTTGCCCGTGCCCGAGTACAAGGTCAAGACCTTGTACTCGGGCACTGGTACCGTGCCTGAATTCTGGCGTGGGTACTTGAAAAAAAGGTGTGTTCACATTAGTGCCCAGCGAGAATCGTACTCGGGCACCGTGCTCGGGCACCAAGTGTGAACACAGCCTTATTGTTAAACTCAAGGTCATGTCCCACGGACTCATCGCAGCGAGGGTCCGCCGGTGAAAACATGACCGAAAACAATACTTTCCGTCCGGCCCGATTTTTATCAAACCACCTTTGTTTCGAAAGTTGTGAAAATGTTGAGAAAGTGGCGAATGTTATTAACTGCGAGCGCTAAATGATGTGTGCAAGGCCAGAATTCTTTTTTCCTTACGGTGGTATGATGGTGTATGTAGTAAAAATAAACGTTTCCACCAAAAATCTTGAGATCCGCCGTTGTTTCGCAGGGGATTTTTCATTTGATTGGGTTAACATTTATTTTTGTATAATTTATTCGGAACGATTGCAACATTGACATGAATTGTTGACTAAAAATTAAAAGTAATTATTCTATCAATTGGATCCTTTTTAAATGGACATTATTCACCTGTAACTGTCAAAAGTTGAATACAATTGACACAATGGCTTACCTGTGTTATGACGTTTTCCTACCAAAAATTAAATGGTTACAGTGGGGGGTGTCATTTCTGTCTATAAATATTTCAAATGTTACTATTTATGCGGAAAGGAAGGAAATTAATGATATTTTACTCAAGAAAGGCATTTTTGAATCCAGTATCTATCTAAATAATAGAGAATATAAGTGCCTTGTTACCAGAAATTTAGTAAGCTAGGATATCGAATAAAAGGTTCGACTGAACTGCAGTAACAAGTTGTTCAGTAGTAGCAAGCCAGCTTGATTAAAATAAGCGATACAGTTGAGATTATTCGAAACCATAGTAACCTTGGAAATACCAGAAAAAGGCTTTCTTCAACAATGGAGAGATCCTGGGATTCGATTGTGTCACGACTACGCTTGAAGTCTACCTCATGTTGAGCGTGAAGGGCCCACGCACAATTAGACAAACAAGCAGCTCTTAAAATTATGTAGCTTCCCTGTTAAGAAGTGATTTTGTTGACATTTAAAGACAGCCTACAATTTAGAAAAAAAAGGTGGCAGCAAACCTTTAAATAATTTAGTGTTTTTTATTAATATTTTGTGAAAGTGTGAAATGCAAATTACTATACCAGTAAGTAATAATACATTAAAGATACGTGCATGTACAATTAAAACATTAAACAATGCACTGAGTACTTTTAATTTTTGAGTTATTGCAGGGCTTTATTTCCTGCTTCGACATCCAAATAATACTTCCTAGTTATATAAATGAACTCAAGTTACTACAAATTGCTCATCAGTTTATTTTTGAATGTTAATGGAAAATATGAAGAAGGGATTTTTCAAAGCACGAAATTAACACATATACGTTTTTAATTATATTTCCTAATTGTTAACTGTATTGATATACTTAAATCATTGGTAACTTTTAGAATTAACTATATGCTTTTACTATTAAGTATTCTTTTGGAAGACATTTTGAACACAAATTACTGGTTACTGGTTCTAGTGAAGAATGTAAAGTACCTATACACAGATGAGCTTAAGTATACTCTATATACTTAAGTACTGTATATTCAATTACTGTTAACTAAATTTGATACGCACTGACAGGAAGTCAGTACACACGAAGTAACTTAAAATTACTTACTTGTTATCTCATCTGCTTCAAATATAATGGATCTTGATTTCTGTAGTCTGAAAACGTTTCGTGCAACTAAGATGTGAAGGAAACACCTGCCAACTTTAGCTGTCATGCGATGATAAGTTAGTTATTTTTCAGAGTACCACCTACTGCTCTTTAACCACTTAACCATTTACCAATTCAACAGAAAATACGTAGTGTTCGAGGTTACGAGGTATATGCCTTCAAGGAAACAATATTGTTCAGTTAAGGTGCTGTTTCTTAAGTGATGTAGTATTTGTAAACAAAAAGCTTGGAAATATCATTACGCACAGAAGCTTATTGTAAATGTGTATCCTGGATGTGTATCAGTTGTAAAGAACATTAATAAATAACGAAGGGTGTTGTAATCTGATGCAGACACCCGGTGCTCTCGTTAAGGGGATTAGCATTTTCCTGTTCACACTTTTGATGTTATTAACCGTTGGGACTCGAGATGGGCGAAAGCGCACAGGAATTATTTTTTTAATTTTAAAATATCGAAATATTCTCAGACAGTTTTATTTATAACCCCAGAAAATATTTTAACTAAGTTATATAGAAAAATGCGTTAAATCTTCATGTTATAAAATTGTCACGATTCAATATTGTGTGCAAATAGAATAGAAATAATCTAGAATGGTACAAATAGTACCACGCCGGTCAATTTTCATGCCAAAAATGGTTTCAAGTGTGTCATAGCTTATCAAACACGAAATTACATCCAACAAATATATAACAAAATATTATTGGCAGATGCATCTGAGCCCGGGGGGAGGGGGGGAGGAGGGGGGGGGGGGCTCCTCGAAATGTTTGTGAAACCTTACCTATTTCAGAGCTCTAAAATTAGCATGTGTCTGATAATTTATCTCAGCTACCCATTCTGTTAAATACGAAAACTAGCTTCATCTAAGACGGATACACAATGCCAGACCAGAGTGCACAAACATACCCTACCTTATTACACTTTATTTTCGCGACACTTTAATTTAGCGATTTAAGGATGGTCATATTCGGCGACACTTCATTTTCGCGATTTTGTTAAATTTGTAGAAACTGAGTCACTTTATTTTCGCGATTTCGTCGATAAATCAATCATTAAATACCTTCGGCTATTTGACTTAAAAACGAAAATAAACCAGACTACGTATACATTTTTGTATTTGATTTGTATTTCTCTTATGCTCGTAATCATGGCACATGCACCAGTTGGTGTAGAGGAGATTGATTATGAGGACGACGAAGGCATTGAAGACTCAGAGTGGACTCAGATGGAGCCAAATTGGAAATGGTCAAAATAAAGTTCCCTTCATATTTTGTGTGTAGTTAGCCCTTGGGGTGGAAACATTCATGATGATCCGTTGTCAGTATTGTAGAGTGGAAGGATGATATTTTACCAGGATGTCAGCAGAATTTTAACCAGTCTTTTGCATTTTGAGAGAATTAGTTACCAAAATCTCAGTTTTCAGGGTTAAAAATATCTCAAAAAATACATACAGGGCTAATATTTCACTTAACGCTTATATGTACGGTCACTTAATTTTCGCGCATGCAAATTTTCCCGATTTTCTGAAAATCGCGAAATTAAAGTGTCGCGAAAATAAAGTGTAATATTATTACACTTTATTTTCGCGACACTTTAATTTCGCGATTTTCAGAAGGTATTCCAGACGAAAATGGCTCAAAAAACCCAAACCCTTCTGTGGCCGCGCGTACTTGTATACCTAAAATTATGGGTCATGTACTGTCTCTTTGGAGCTAAATGATACTCGTAAAGCATTCACTATTGTATTAATTAAGTGGTTCAGTATGTGGTACTTAACCATGACAGCAGAGAGTTGACAGGTATTGTCCAAGCATTCAAACTGAAGATGCATCCGATACAACTTTGTTGATACTGATCAGGCTAGAGATAGGACCCTGCCTATATTACACACATATAAGCTAACAGGTAAGGATTGTTCAATTACCCCACATCTGTATAGCTCGTGTTGGTGTGAAATATACTCGAATAGCGATCGTTCCAGATCGCGCGGCTTATTTAATTACGTTGAAGCCGAATGGACTTAGATATTTAAGGACGACCTAGCTTCGAAGAAAAGTCATTACATGTATTCGCTTCTTATTCCCGGCCGGTTGTAATATTGCTGATCGAATCGGATTATTATAAAGAAAACTAAACATCTAATACAGATATAAACTAAAGTAATATTTGATAGCTGTAAACAACGTTCTTTTCAACAAATTTGCATTTCATTCCCACAGATTCTATAAATAAACTGAATACCTTATTCTCACTTATTTTCGCGAGTATTGATTTTCGCTGTTTTCGCGATATAGTACAAAACGCGAAAATAAAGACGATATTTTCGTAAAATTTTAAAGCCTTTGAGCCCTTTTTTCTCTGAAATCGCGAAAATAAAGCCTCGCGAAATACGGATCTGTCAATTTCGCGAAATTTAGTACGCTCGAAAATTAGTGAGAATAAGGTAGCTAACGATATCTGAACTAGCTTGTGCTCATGCCAGTTTTGTTTACCAATAACATCTGAGTGGTCCTTGAATGAAGGAAATAATAGCGATTCACAACGAAGGTAACATGTGCAGTGCTTTGTTAAATTAACTCATTTTATACACGGGTTCGTACTCAGTGGTAGAATTGCTTTTCCGGTGATTATTTATTAATTTATCATAAATCCTTAAAGCTTACCAAAATCCTTATTTTAATAAACTGATATTGGAAAATACATTTTCCTGACATGTACTTTTTCCAAGTCCATCACGTACGTGCAAATAATAACATGTCGGTTTGAATGTTTTGGTTGTATTATGTGTTCCAATTCGACACTCAAGCCCAATACCAAATCCAAATATCAAATCAAATCGAATATCAAGGCTCTCGCATGAATTTTATTTTTTGGCAGACATCTACTAAATGAGCAGCACTTTTCTTGTCATCAAAATCATTTCCACGCCAATTCCTATTTTGTTTGCTCTCTTGTCGCTATTAATTTGAACAGAGCGAATACTATACGGACTAAAAACACAGTACCTCTGTTAAGTTATAAAAATTATTCTATTTTCACCTTCCAACTTAAAATTATACTATATACTGTCCGCATTTAAAAATGTAATGTAAGATATCACTTTGATTCAGCAGATTTTCAAAGCGTTGTAGCTTTCGTGGTATACACGAATCTCAGCCAAATATTGAACCATTCTTATTTTGTTCTTATTGCTGCCACGAGTGAGCTTTGAACAAAAAATATGTAAACATATATATAACTAGTATACCTAATAGGTAGCTAATGCTGCCTTTTGGTTGGTTAGGTGCTCAAAAGGCTCAAAACAACTGTGAAACAAAAAAAGTTACCTTCAGTTTGATAGTCAATTGCATTGCCGGCTAAATTGGTGTGAAACTAGTTGAAATCAAATATCTGCTATTGCTGGTTTGCAACCAATCCCGAGAGATTCAAATGACAAAGACGCGGCGGCCATGTTGGGGGTACAAACAATAGAAGCCAATTAGAAATATTTTGTTAATGACCCCCAGCTGACGTCACTTGCAAACCACCAATTGAAACGTTACGATTTATACTTAAATCTGAAACTGATAGGGGCGGAACAACTTACATTGAATGGAACGAGGACTGAGAAAGACAGGAAAATGTGTCCTGTGTGCTTTTAAATAAAATAATATACTGTAAATACCTCTGAGCAGACTGCAAAAAAGTCCGTATTTTTAATAAATAAGTAAATAATTCGTCTTTGTTTTGGGGACATTACGTTTTACGACTGAAGAGCCGCGTGACACGATTTAAAACCACAAAGCCCGAAACCCGAGCGCCGCGGCTTGTTTGAACATTTGATTGATAACTTACTTGTGCTTTTAGCCATAACAATTGGCGCATATATTTGAGCTGGATGAATACATATGCGAAACGAACAGTTGTTTTAGTGGATTGCAACAGGAGTAACTTTGCGATCAAAATTCCCGGCAACATGTATTAGTGTGGTGATCTAAATACTTCCTCTGTGCGGGCGCGGCTTGTTTTGACATTTGAGGTCGCTGATTGATATCTTACCAGCTGTCTTACTTGCGCTCTGGCACATACATTTTAGCTGGATGAATGCAGTATATGCGAAACGAACAGTTGTTCACGGAAACGTGTATTAGTATGGTGCTCGAAATACTTCCTCCGTGTATAGCCTGTATACCCGGCCGCAGAAGTTTACGAAATATGTATAAAAGAACTGAAATGACTGAACAATGAATATTTAATGTCAGCCATCGCGCTATGAACTGATCACGGTACTACAACAATCACATCAGACACGAAAGTTTATAGTACTTTGTAGCACGCCCGCTCCCTTATGGAAGACAAGCGAGTTTTATTTTCACAGTACAGTTAATCGGGTTCGATTTTCCCAGATTTTAGAGGATTTTATATATTTTACATATTTACCAAAATACAATTTTCTCCAGCTTCATAATTTATGCTTGTCGTAACTCTAAACATTTAGTTTAAGGATGACAGCTTGACACAAGTTGGACGGTGGAGAGCATTAATAACTTCATTCAAACATCTGTTTACTCCAGATTCTAAACTTGAGTAAGCGTTGAAGTTCAAGGCCTGATAACTTTGAGAAACTGTTAATCAGAGCTAACTTTAACTTTACGGGACACTTGAAGTTCAACAAGAGAAAAGTAAAGACTACATGAAACTGACTTGGTACTGGAGCGATTCGAACGTCTCTACTGAGTTTAAATAAGCTCTTTGACGTCGTGAAAAACATAAATTCGTGTTGAAATAAAAGGATGGAAATCGTCTCCTAACACTGTAAAAATTCAGCAAATTTCGATTCGGCTGATTCATAAGTAAAATGTAATTTCTTCTAAGCGAATATTGTTATACAAACATCGTACGCGTCTTACATGCACAGAGCATCACATTTCACGGCCTTTACTGACGACATAAAATAACGCGAAAGTTCATGTTATCTGATTGTCCCTCACCTCTGTGGTAGGTAGCTTTGATATTGCCCTTCAGAATCACGTTCTTCCGCAAGGGAACCACAGCTTCGCAGACAACGCCCTATCAGACCTGCTTTATTGAGATCTTCGGATAAGCGTGTTGCTGTACGTCGGTATTGCAAAAATCCAAAATTGTGCCCCAAAAAAATATATGTAAATATATATAAACAATAGCCTCCATTTGGCTTCAAAAATATGCTCGGATATTTGTCCGCGGACATTATCTGTTCCGAGAAGCGAACAGTTTTCCGAGAGCGAAGCTCGAGGAAAACTGTTCGCTTCTCGGAACAGATAATGTCCGCGGACAAATATCCGAGCATATTTTTGAAGCCAAATGGAGGCTATTGTAGTTATTATCCTTCAAATATTGTTTCACAAGGCCGCTCTGTTTGCCGTGGAAGATCTCGGTCGGCCAAGCTGTTAAACATCAAAATAATTCTGTTGGCGTTCAAAAATATTTCTAGTCTGTTCAAAACAATCAGTTTATTTAATTTAGCAATTTATTTGAGACGAAAAGTGCTGAACCTGCGAACGTGAAACGCAAATTTTCAAAACTGGGGAATATCACTTGGGGAATATCACCCGGATATTCCCCAGTTTTGGCTGCGTCACGTGACGTGTTTAGACCAATCGCGCGCGAGAAAAAATTTTGATGGATTATAAATATAAATATATATGAGAGCTGCTCTTGTTTTGCATCTATTTCTATTACCTTTGGATTCGAAATCCCTGTTTTGCAATACTGAAATCCTCTAAAATCGTGCGCGCTGCTTACCGTCCAATATATAATTATACTGTGAAAATAAAACTCGCTTGTCTTCTATAAGGGAACGGGCATGTTACAGAGTACTACAAACTTTAGTGTCTAGCGCGATGGCTGATATTTATAAATAGTCATTGTCCTGCGCCCGGGTATACACGGAGGAAGTATTTCGATCACCATACTAATACATGTTGGCGTGTATTTTGATCGAAAAGTTAATACTCCAGTTGCAATCTACTAAAACAACTTTTCGTTTCGCATATGTATTTAAATGATTGATATCTTATTTGCGCTTTTAGCCATAAGAATTATCGCATACTGATTGGAGCTGAATTTTAAATACATATGCGAAACGATAATTCGGTATTTATACATTACTACATTATTATATACATAAAATTCATTGTTCAATTAATGAAACGTGCCTCCGTCGAGAGTTTGATTAGCACCATTCCATTTAATTTGAATTTCATCTCAATGCCGAGATCTTGGCAGACGTGACAGACATTGGTATTCCGTCTACTCGTACTCCCCGTGTGCGGAACTCCGTGCATGCCCAATTATCTCGCCGAGTTGGCTCAGAAGCAATGTTATTGGTCACTTTTATTCTTGTATGTTTTTTACACAATCTTGGATTTTGTAATGCCGACTTGCAGCAACACGCTTATCCGAAGATCTCAATAAAACAGGCCTGATAGGGCGTTGTCTGCAAAGCTGTGGTTCCCTTGCGGAAGAACGTGAAAGGGCAATATCAAAGCTACCTACCACAGAGGTGAGGGACAATCAGATAACATGAACTTTCGCGTTATTTTATGTCGTCAGTAAAGGCCGTGAAATGTGATGCTCTGTGCATGTAAGACGCGTACGATGTTTGTATAACAATATTCGCTTAGAAGAAATTACATTTTACTTATGAATCAGCCGAATCGAAATTTGCTGAATTTTTACAGTGTTAGGGGACGATTTCCATCCTTTTATTTCAACACGAATTTATGTTTTTCACGACGTCAAAGAGCTTATTTAAACTCAGTAGAGACGTTCGAATCGCTCCAGTACCAAGTCAGTTTCATGTAGTCTTTACTTTTCTCTTGTTGAACTTCAAGTGTCCCGTAAAGTTAAAGTTAGCTCTGATTAACAGTTTCTCAAAGTTATCAGGCCTTGAACTTCAACGCTTACTCAAGTTTAGAATCTGGAGTAAACAGATGTTTGAATGAAGTTATTAATGCTCTCCACCGTCCAACTTGTGTCAAGCTGTCATCCTTAAACTAAATGTTTAGAGTAACGACAAGCATAAATTATGAAGCTGGAGAAAATTGTATTTTGGTAAATATGTAAAATATATAAAATCCTCTAAAATCTGGGAAAATCGAACCCGATTAACTGTACTGTGAAAATAAAACTCGCTTATCTTCCATAAGGGAGCGGGCGTGCTACAAAGTACTATAAACTTTCGTGTCTGATGTGATTGTTGTAGTACCGTGATCAGTTCATAGCGCGATGGCTGACATTAAATATTCATTGTTCAGTCATTTCAGTTCTTTTATACATATTTCGTAAACTTTTGCGGCTGGGTATACACTCTATACACGGAGGAATCATTTCGATCACCACACTAATACATGTTGCCGTGAATTTTGATCGAAAAGTTACTCCAGTTGAAATCCACTAAAACAACTGTTCGTCTCGCATACTGTATTCATCCAGCTAAAATCTATGCGCCAAAGAGCAAGTAAGACAGCTGGTAAGATATCAATCAGCGACCTCGAATGTTAAAACAAGCCGCGTCCGCTTATTGACTACGATTAGTCCCTAATTTTTCACAGATCGAGCGCGCGCGCGTGGAAATCTCGCGTCGCGTCTTCTCGCGGCGCGAGATTTGCACGCGCTTCGCGCGCGCGCTCGCCGCTCGATCTGAGAAAAATCAGGGACTACTCAGACTACTCGTAGTCTACACCCGCACGGGGAAGTATTTCGATCACCATACTAATACATGTTGCCGTGAATTTTGATCACAAAGTTACTCCAGTTGCAATCCACTAAAACAACTGTTCGTTTCGCATATGTTTTCATCCAGCTCAAATAAATGCGCCAATTGTTATGGCTAAAAGCACAAGTAAGATATCAATCAAATGTTCAAAAAAGCCGCGGTGCTCGGGTTTCGGGCTTTGTGGTTTTAAATCCTGTCACGCGGCTCCTCAGTCGTAAAATGTAATGTCCCCAAAACAAAGACGAATTATTTACTTATTAATCAAAACTATAACAAAATTCTCGAATCTGATTGGTTATCAGCAGGCGCGATTTGAGCACAAATAGGACAGCGTACGCGTCATGCTTGTAATTGGACGATGTAATAGGACAGTGTACACGTCATGCTTGTAATTGGACAGTGTAATTGGACAGTACGCGTCATTTGCGCGCGCTGTCCTTTGCTCGTGCATGCATCTCGGTCAAAAACAAACTTGATCATTATGTTTTTATTCACGTTTAACGTCTTTTCCTCAAATTTTGTTATAGTTATGATTAATAATGGTAATAGGACTGAGTGGAGTCCAATTTGGTCTGTAATCATACGAGTGATTAACAAAATCGGACGACCGCGCTTCGCGGGAGACCGATTTGTTAATCACTCGTATGATTACAGACCGAATTGGACTCCACTCAGTCCTATTACCATTATTAATCAAAACTATAACAAAATTCTCGAATCTGATTGGTTATCAGCGGGCGCGATTTGAGCACTAATAGGACAGTGTACGCGTCATGCTTGTAATTGGACGATGTAATAGGACAGTGTACACGTCATGCATATGCTTGTAATTGGACAGTGTAATTGGACAGTACGCGTCATTTGCGCGCGCTGTCCTTTGCTCGTGCATGCGTCTCGGTCAAAAACAAACTTGATCATTATGTTTTTATTCACGTTTAACGTCTTTTCCTCAAATTTTGTTATAGTTATGATTAATTGGTAACAGGACTTCGTGTCGTCCAATTCGGTCTGTAATCATACTCGTGATTAACAAATCGGTCTCCCGCGAAGCGCGGTCGTCCGATTTGTTAATCACTCGTATGATTACAGACCGAATTGGACTCCACTCAGTCCTATTACCATTATTAATCAAAACTATAACAAAATTCTCGAATCTGATTGGTTATCAGCGGGCGCGATTTGAGCACTAATAGGACAGTGTACGCGTCATGCTTGTAATTGGACGATGTAATAGGACAGTGTACACGTCATGCATATGCTTGTAATTGGACAGTGTAATTGGACAGTACGCGTCATTTGCGCGCGCTGTCCTTTGCTCGTGCATGCGTCTCGGTCAAAAACAAACTTGATCATTATGTTTTTATTCACGTTTAACGTCTTTTCCTCAAATTTTGTTATAGTTATGATTAATTGGTAACAGGACTTCGTGTCGTCCAATTCGGTCTGTAATCATACTCGTGATTAACAAATCGGTCTCCCGCGAAGCGCGGTCGTCCGATTTTGTTAATCACTCGTATGATTACAGACCGAATTGGACTCCACTCAGTCCTATTACCATTATTAATCAAAACTATAACAAAATTCTCGAATCTGATTGGTTATCAGCGGGCGCGATTTGAGCACTAATAGGACAGTGTACGCGTCATGCTTGTAATTGGACGATGTAATAGGACAGTGTACACGTCATGCTTGTAATTGGACAGTGTAATTGGACAGTACGCGTCATTTGCGCGCGCTGTCCTTTGCTCGTGCATGCGTCTCGGTCAAAAACAAACTTGATCATTATGTTTTTATTCACGTTTAACGTCTTTTCCTCAAATTTTGTTATAGTTATGATTAATTGGTAACAGGACTTCGTGTCGTCCAATTCTGTCTGTAATCATACTCGTGATTAACAAATCGGTCTCCCGCGAAGCGCGGTCGTCCGATTTTGTTAATCACTCGTATGATTACAGACCGAATTGGACTCCACTCAGTCCTATTACCATTATTTATTACAAATGTGGACTTTTTTACAGTCTGCTCAGAGGTATTTACAGTATATTTATTTTATTTAAAGCACACAGGACACATTTTCCTGTCTTTCTCAGTCCTCGTTCCATTCATGATCAATGTAAGTTGTTCTGCCCCTATTTTGCAGATTTAAGTATAAATCGTAACTTTTCAATAACAGAGACTTGATTTCAACTACGTTTCACACCAATTTAGCTGGCAATGCAATTGACTATCAAACTGAAGCTAACGTGTTTGTTTCAAACTAGTTTTGAGCCTTTTGAGCACCTAACCAACTAAAAGGGCAGCATCAGCTACCCATTAGGTCAGTTTTATATCATATCCAAATACTTTATTTTGCGTCGGTGAAAATTAAAGCAAGTGTCATAGAGGATATTTTGGTTCTTGCAGGACAGCCTGAATACATATCTTAGTGCAGTTCATTTAGTTGACTTTTTGATACAAACAGCGTGATCGGAGTTCGCAAAACCACGCGGCCCTTGAGACCAAGAACTGAAAAGAAGCGAAGAACAAGTTCAATTCACTGATGGTTTTGTTTGTGTTCTACCGTTTGCCGTAAGAGGGGTATCGAATGGTCTTTGCGAGCATTTGCGAGCATGCGAGCACAGCGTTTTTCTTTGCGAGCACGAGCATCGATAAAAGTCAGTCTTGCGAGCAGCGAGCACTATCAAAAACCGAGCATGCGAGCACTTATAAAAATATGCGAGCACGAGCAAACGAGCACCCACTAAAATTTTGCGAGCAATTCGAGCAGAAGCCTAATTTTGCGAGCACTTGAAATTTTGAGCGACCATTCGATACCCCTCGTAAGCTCATGACTAGCCGTTAATTTTCTAAAATGTACACTTTGTCTTTAATTTAAAGTGTTATGTCCTATAGACTATGTCTTGAGGAACTTTGATTTGTGTGTGTACTGCGCTTGCGCAGTCAACACTATGCACTTAAACCGTAAAATTGTAAACAAAAGAAATGTTAACAAAAGAAATGTTAACAATGCTCTATTGTTAACATCAAATCGATAAACAAACCACAGACAATCGATCAAATCAATAACAAACCACGGTTTCCGAATTTTAATGGCCGGCGCTTCGATACCATACAATGAATCAAGCCTTCGATAAAATGCGCAATAAATCAAGCCTTCGATACGAAATCCTCCCTTCGACGCGATCGCAATGAATAATAATAATAACTAATTTATATAGCGCTTATTCATCGCTGTTCTAAGCGCTTTACAAAGTATAATGGATAAAAACTAATGAATCAGGCCTTCGATAGGATACCCAATAAATCTAGCGTTCGATGCGATCAAAATGAATCAAGCCTTTGATAAAATACGGGAGAAATCTAACATTCGATACGATCGCAATGTTTCAAGCCTTCAATAAGATACGCGATAAATCTAACCTTTGATACAATACATGCATACATACATCGATCACAATGAATCAAGCCTTCGGAAAGATGCAATGATCTAGCCTTTGATACGGTACGCAATGAATCAAGCCTTCGATAAGCTACGCGATAAATCTAACCTTCGATACGATCGTAATGAATCAAGCCTTCGATAAGTTACGCCATTAATCTAGCCTTCGATACTACGCCTAGCCTGCGTCGCAGCCGGTATCCAGTGTCAAAATCCTCGTATATATACCGTCGGTATATATACGAGGATTTTGACACCGGATACCGGCTGCAACGCAGGCTATACTACGCCATTCTTGCAAACGATCGATATACGCGGATCGTTTTCTGTACTTGCCAGTAAGTTTACCCTGGTTCTGTCAACACGTTTAACTACATGAACATTATTGCTTGTTTATACATTGGACCTTCGGTCCATCGATTTGGCAACGGATCGTAGATAAAACATTTGACACATACGCCATTGACACGCGAGGTGTCACTTGCGAGTTTGGAAGTAATATATATGCCGGCTCATTGACTCTCGCGAGAAACGAGACGCGTCTCGCGAGAAACGAGA
The DNA here is from genome assembly GCA_029204205.1 of Desmophyllum pertusum. Taxonomy (NCBI): domain Eukaryota; kingdom Metazoa; phylum Cnidaria; class Anthozoa; order Scleractinia; family Caryophylliidae; genus Desmophyllum; species Desmophyllum pertusum. Next base: position 1,175,946 of record MU827780.1, on the reverse strand, counting down.
CGAGACTCGCGAGAAACGAGACGAGACGGTGTTGTCTATAAGATTCCATGTGAATGCGGCAAAGTATATATCGGTGAAACAGCGATATCGATGCGTGAAAGAATAAAGGAACACGACAGAGACATGCAGCTTGCTGGTACTCAGAACTCCGCAGTTTCGGAATATGCCAACGAGACTGGGCACCTTCCTATTCTCGGTTTTCACTGTCACGCCATAAATCAAAAAAATCAAAACCGTTCAATGAATGAAGTCAAGGACATGACATGTCATAGATAATGAATAAATAAGGAATCAGTCCAAGTCTCAGGTCTGTGCGGTATTCCGTACTCGAGTTATTTGTCAAAATGTTCCACACAAATTTATAGAGCTCAGTATGGAAACGCCAGGTTGGAGTCTCTCTGATCAAGTAGTCTCCACACTTTAATTTAACATTACTTTGTTCTTTTTGTTTTTAACTTGGCTTGTGAAGTCAGTCACTATCTCAAAATAATGAATTGATACTTTTTTCTTCAAGCTTAACATAACTGATCAGTTTTGAAAAAAAAAAAAACAGTCCAATTCACATTCTTCAAGTCTTACAACTCTGTTTCTGTAAATTACATTATTCATATTTATCAAGATTAGATAAATAATAAATTTATCTGGCAAGTAAAATTAACACAGTTTGTTATGATGTGAATTTTATTTTTATACACCCTTCCCAGTTTCTTCCCTTCTATCCCCACCATCCTTTCCAAGCTGGCTAGTGTATTTTGAGTAAATCATATTAGTGACAAAGACTTTACCACTTCCAAATGATAAATCAACCTAGGGAAAAACCTTGCAGTACACACATGTACGCGTTGCGTACCTATTTTTAAAAATATGCTATACTGTAACTGCGAACGTAAATACTATAAACTAATTGCGATTTGAGACGGCAATACCACGTTATATTGGCGGCCGCTAGATGGAGAAAATATATTTCGTATTAGGCGGAGTCGCGAAGCTACTCCGCCCAATACGGAATATATTTTATCCCAACGCCGACTAGTTAACTGTGACTGGTTAAAAAGCAACCAACTGTGAAGGAGCTAAAATGGTTATTTGAAAGGACAAAACACTTGTCAAGTTGCCTATGGGTGTCCAGTCTCCCGGATACAGGTCGCAGTTGTTATTTCCTCTATTACATTTTCGTGTAAACGTTCTGAGGCCAAGTCGTAATTTTTAGCCGCAAGCCCACATAAATATCAAAATAATATTTCCCAAGACCGCGGTTTATCTCTCGCAGAGGTAAGTATCTAAATTACGGTGGTAATACATCAATTCAACTCGGCTAAAATCTAAGCGTATCATAAATTATAAAATGTTATAAACGAAACATTCTAACCCAAATTTATTGTTCCTGTATTAATGCCCGAACTCTGGCTGGAGGCATCAGCTGGAATTGCAAGGCTATCAACACAACTTTCTCCTACACAAAAAATGGTTGCCATACCCTTGACACCTACCTTTCTGAGCTTATATAACTTTTCTCGTTGCGTCTGATTAATACAGTTTATAAAACATTGTTTTCCTATAGTTTATAATTAAAAATTGTCAAACCGGCACCGCTACTGAAAAGTATGAATATGTGAAATAAGCAACATCTGTGATTAGGCTGCGCCAGGGGCTGCGCAAATCTCCTTCCTTGGCGACTGTCGTAAGTTATAGCATCGTTTATAACTGCGCGCGAAATGATGAAAATTCAAAGTTATATTATATAGGCCGCGTATGTTAGCTAGTTTGTAATCAAATAATGACAGAATTAGCGATTAAATTCGCTAGCATAGACGATGACAATTCAAGCCAACCAAGCCACCGTTGACGACGTTCTCAGTCTCGCTTTATGGTATCTGGGGAAATTATAATTTAACACGGAAAATCAAACTCTTTAGATAATAAAACATTTGTTAATGGTATTCTTAAAAAAGATATAAACTAAGCCAGAAGATAGCTCTAATATGTCTTAGTGCTATAGTATAAAATTATATTTAATTTGTTTTGGTTTTACTAATGAGTTTTACACGAAACTGATTTTTGGAAACGACAACTGATATGTGTAATAAAATGGCGTGAATTTGAAATGGAAATAGTTTGATTTTTAAACAGAGTGAATGGCAGACAAAAGTATGATATCGATGGGTGATCGAAGGAAGAGAAATAACCCGTGTAATCATAACTATAACAAAATTCTCGAAAGTGATTGGTCCTTAGCACGCTCGATTTTTCATCAAATTGGAGCGCGAGCGGCATAGATAATAACAAGATATCCAATAACTAGGTGTCCAATAACAAGGTGTTTAATAACAAAATTCGCGTGCCGTGCACTTGATTGGGTTCGTTCTCGCGAGGTAGAATATTCCTTCTTTTTATCCAGAAAAAAAAATGACTTTTTCCCTCGGATTTCGTCATAGAAATGATTAATTATTAGTAAGCATCGATTTGCCTAAAGTAAAAAAAAGCAGCTTTATATATTTATACACGGTTTTGTGTTTAAAGCTAGAAGCTTGTGGGGCCGTGTATAGAAACAAATATTTCAAATAAACATAACATGATTGAAAATTTCTACCTCGAATTTTGTTATAGATATGATTAATTGGTAACAGAAGTCGTGATTAAACAAATCGGACTCCCGAGTGATTAACAGCAGACCGAATTGGACTCCACTCAGTCCTATTACCATTACAAATAGGTTATTTCAGGCAAAATTCTCAGGATTATTTTGATTTCGAATTTGCTAATTTTGGTCGGTACCCAGCAGTGTGTGACCCATACATGCAGGTGGACAGGATTTCACTAGATATACTTAGTACATTTATTTATTAAAAACGTTTCACCAAAAAGAGAATACATGTAGTTTTGGCGAAATAATAGGGAATATATTTTTTTCTGAACTTACGCGGATTCTAGTCAGACGATAGTGGGATAATCGATAATTGTTATTAGCTTGCGACAACCGCTTTAATATCACACACCAGTTATACATACCCATGATTTAACACGGTCGTTAAAGATTTACCGAAGATAAAGGAGGTACGTTACTTCATACACAGTATCGTAGAGAAAATATTGTTTTTTTACCATGGAAATGTGGAATGAAATATTATAAGGTAAGCTGAATCCGAGTGCGAGATTAAGGCTCATATTTACAGGTAAACTCTTATTCGGTACCAACCTGATATTATATAATTAACATTGAAATTTGTCGCCCACTGCAAAATTCAGTTTTCGTTCATAACACTTTGATCCTTGACAGTTTACTTAAAATTGTCTACAAAAGAGTATGTTAAAACAGTTAATATGGCTATATAAGGAATCCGTGTAAGGAAACGTTCGAGCGACGCGGGTTTATTTCAAAGTTGATAATACAATAATTGATTGTGATACAAAATATGTGCTACTCTGTTGTTAGTCTTATTTTGTATTTTACTTTAGGGCTCTAAGATGGACGGACGAACTCTATATTTTGCGTTGATATTTTTCGCGTTCACGCAGAAGGTATATACGACAAACAGGATATTTACTTGTGGTAAGTCGATAAGTAACATATACCTATTCTGTTATGGCGTCAGTATTTTTTCATAATGTTTCAGTGATGGATTAAATTAAAGTTCCCCTCCTGTTCTTACAACACAATTTACGTAATTATCTATATTTTTTTTCGTTATTAATTTGTCCAGCAAACACACAATACTTTACACAAGAGGTCAAACGTGCCTTACATTTGTCGTTTTGATGCTAACAACTTGAAAACTACTTAGTGAAATTCTTCCTTCTATATACATTTTGCCTAATCGACAAAACACACATCTGTGTTACGTTTAAAAAAAAATCAGTCGATGGGGTTCAGAGCTACCTTATTTTTTTTCATAAATTTAAGGTGACTTTGAACCCCTCGACATTATGTTTTAAAATATTGTTAAAAATGTATGTTTTATATTATTAGAAAGGTCAACTTTTACCGAGTCGTTTTAAAGTTATTAGTCCAAACACATCGAATTAGGGTAGTTTTGACCTATTTAATGTTGTCATGGCAACTAATTGTTGACATCATAGAGATGTCATTTTGTTCATCGGTAAAACCTGTACAAATTTGTAAGTCATTCCTCAACATTTACTGATGTAGCTGTGATAGAATGTCAAAAAAAGGAAGGTCTACAGTATTACGAGCCACCTTAATGTTATAAGTGAACTCTTTTCTGTCAGGACTTTAATCTTTAGAAGTTCGTGAGATTTGAAGGAGGAGGCAGAAAGTGCTGCACCCCTACTCGTACTCTCCAAAACTGTTCTTGATATTAAAATAAAACGTGCAATTGTCTGATGTATGAGACATCCAAAATCCGTGGATGTCACATGTCAATTATGACGTTATGTAGCGCCAAAATGACTTGATAATTAAAAAAAAATCCGCGATATTTTCAAAAGTGTCAGAAAATCTCCAAAATTGATTTGAAAATATTGAAAATGATCAAACAATGTCAAGGCTGTAAACTGAGATACTGGGGAAAACTTCTCATTAGTTACACGACAAAATTTTGCTCGATAATATTTAGGAAAAGTCATGAAATTTGGTCATGATTGCTTGAATGCTTTTTAAGGTACCCAAGTTAGAAATCAGCGCCGATACTTTCTACCTCCTCCCAGGCAGAATAGGTTTAACATAGGATTAACTAAAATACAAACATTATTGTCCCATCTTATGCAGGTATTATCAATGGATATTCAAAAGAGTATGGTGCGATGGTTGACGCCATAATTAACAAATCGTCTAGTCTGGACAATATTTCGATAATCTTTAGAAAGTACAACACATCTGAAAATAAAAACCTATTTAATCAAGGTGAGATATTTTAAAAATAAATATTTCAATAATATTTTTGGTATAAACTTTAGTACATATAGAATAAACATAAAAAATAAATGACTACTCCCAAAGGGGCTTTTCAAGGCGAATGTAAACAACTGAAACTAGCGGCAAATAATATTGCAAATGAACGTAACATGGTTAAGTATACTTATTGTCAGGAGGCAGACCAGTTGACTATTTTACAAGCGCCGCTGAAAAGTCGAGCTCGGGAGTATCGAGAACATCAGCTAGTGGTCGGAGTTGAGGACTTGAACCCGAAACCATCAGATTTCATGTCCAGCGCTCTAACCCGACACTCGACCACATTGCTGCAAGTATATTAAATGTAATTTCCCCAACGCAACAAGAGCTTATTTACAATACATTTTTTTCTTTAAAATGGGGATAAGTACATTCGATGTTTTATGAACATCCTGTTCAGGTCATACCTTGTAAAGTGTTCAGTTGTTTCGCTCGCTGTCATGCTTTAATTTATTTGAGTTCTACAATTACAAATTGAATGTTCGGAAGTGACTTCTAGCTCGATGAAACATACAGTATTTTGCCAAGTGCCCGGCGAAAGTTCTATTGACATTAATCAGTTTCATATCTACTTCTAAAACTCATTAATAACTTATGAAGTTAAAACAAAGGAAATCATGACCGCGATGTGGTTTTGATATCTGATAAAAGTCTCCATATATTTTTGCAATTTTATTTCTCTGTTTCCTCCTTAGTTTTAGTCTTGATTGAAGATATATCAAACCCTCGAGACAGTGTTTCATCACATTTCCAAACACCTCAAATTTCGTATTTTCAACACTCTTCTCGGGGTTTGGAAATGAGATGAAACACTGTCTCTCGGGTTTGACGTATTACATGATTCAAAATTTGGTGAGGAGACTGGTGAGGATTGAAATGTGTTCTTTCCAATCAGAAAGACAATTATCAGTGATCTTCTCGTCCACTCAGGTGTTAATTTAGCAGAACTCTTTGGATTCGATTGCGGTTCGTTTGTTACGCGGGCAGCCGGGAATATTTTTATTTTAGTTTACGTCATTTATCGGAAAAGCTACTCTGATGTAATATACATGTAATGTAATAAAAATGAATCAATTCGAGTCACCACATTAGTATCATATTGTTAACATCACAAGCTTACAAATTCGTATTAATTTCAGCTTCGTTGCTTCTTCAACAAAACGTCATTACACTTATCGAGGGAAGTCACACAAAGACTTCCGCATGCGCACTCTCTACAGTGACCGGCATTCCTCTCATCCGTCTCCATGGTGACAGTAGATCATTCGACCAATGTCAAAAAGCGATTCAGATGTCAGCGGGATACAGAGACTACGCACATGCTACACTTGACATACTGAACACATTTGGATGGAAAAGAATTGTACTGATATTGGACGGTAAATACATTGTTACCTGCAGCAGTATCTCTTAAAGAAGCTTTGTCGCCGTATTTTTAATCATTTTTCAAGGTACAAAACTACTTTAAAATTGAAAGAAACCTTAAAAAGATTGGTTTGCTAAGGAAGAAAAATGCCAATAAGATAGTAAGGACCACAAAAGAACGAGGATGGTTATGAATGGAGAAGATTAAGGCGGAATGCGAACGACGAACAATTATGATGAATTATTCAAAATGCACAAACCGTGACGCAGCTCCTTTAAATAACATTAGTTGATGACAATTAAGATTTACAGATATTATTTATTAAAAAAATGTATTTTTAGATTGTTTTGCTTCCCTTTTTCACTAAAAGCACAAGGAATGGCGGTAATGTTGCTCGAATACATTAGCTCTGTAACTACTCTCAAATTCGAGTGGAAATAAAGTTTATGTATGTATGCGACCATACGTAATTTGGTGTGTCTTTTGTTTATATTCAAGGTAAATTATATTTAGATATTCTATATTCTGCACCGTTTATATTAATTTATTAAACACCGCTATTAGACAAGTCAACTTTTAAAACATCTCTTCTTCGTGTTTGATTTAGAGGGTAGTTTGCATGAAGCTGGTTATTTTCAAGCCATATCCAGAAGATTAAAGCTCACTGTGGATTTAGTTCAGCTTTCTAAGCGGGATGAGAATGAAGATCAAATGGCGCCAGTATTAAGAGCAATGAAGCAAATAAGAAACCTTGAGACTGAAGTCATTCTACTTTATACTAACACAGAATACATCGAACTTATGCTACAACAGGTAATAATGTACAGTTTATTAATTTAAACTGCGGGTACCTGGGGAATACTTGCCCCCACGCCCCTTTTAATATATAAGCCGCTCTCTATTAGTGACGAAAGTGATGTGGAAGCTAAGTTGTAAGGACAAGGAAAGCTATCATCAACTTCAAAAGGAACAATCGAAATACTACCTAAAGTTAATATCATAGACTACAATTGAAATAGTGTTTTTCCGCCTCTGTCATTCTTAAAACGGTTTCTTATTATCGTAGACTTCTAAATGTTTGCTGCCCGCACAGGGCAGCCTACCAATTCTGTGTGAGACTCGTTTCTGGATGTTTGTTAGCAGTACCCAGTCCCTTCCGCGTCAGTGAAAAGTCTGATTGGTGACGACTATTTCTATTGTTGTTTTGCACGCATGAACTGACCTTTGGGTCTAAAACCTCTTTATAAACAAGCCTTCAATGTTAGAACTCCGTAACTGATACCAAGTTATGCCTTTATCGTTGAGTTGCATGCTCCTTTGTTCTACGATTTCGCGCACGCACGTTGCATTGTGTTCACAACTGGTTTACTTTAAGCGCATCGAAAATTAAATATTTGGAAAGCAAAGACGAATTTATACCACAGCAGTTGCAAAATAGTGTTGGCTTTGTTATTATAAGGATTTGCTAAAGATAGTAGTCGGCTGTTTTGAGACGCTATTGCACGAAAGGGTCTTGCGTGACATTGTTTTATTACCAAGCCGCCTTGTTAAGCCGGTAAAGTCCGTCTGCTAATTAGCGACCAAAAGCTTGTTCAGACCCCCCGCCCGTTTAGATTCTGATTGGCGCTTATATACGCCCGTTCTTTTCTGTGCCACGATCGGCCGAGGAGTTGTCACACGAGCTTGTGAGAATAAACATGACAAGTTTTGCTGAAGTGGAATTTACCTTTCTAAGCGGCGAAAAAACAGTTTGAAATAGTGGACATCCTTGAACAACGAGAAGCCATCAAAGCTTTCTTCGAGGGGAGATTTGAAACATCGTTGATCTTACACTTTGATACAGTTGCTTCCGATTGTCGCGGATATTCTTCATTCTAAACATTCTAAACCTCGTGGTTCGAATGTTGTCGAACTTTGTTATTTTGCCTTGCGAAATACCTCTTCTCCAAATGAAATAGTTTCTAAGCTACAGTAGTCTATGATGAAATTGGACGGAGACTCGGACAATTTTGTGAGAACTTTTACTGATTGTATCAGTTGTATTCGCCGCGGCCGGATCATAACAACCAAATCTTTCAACAGTCCTTTCAGAGAGAACAATAAGAGAGCCAAAAACTTGTCTTACAATAGAAATAATCCAAAGCAAACCTTTTTGTTTAGTTAAAACTAGCAAAGCGGTCGCAAATTACGGAGGTGTCAAACTCTACGGGGCAAAAGCCTGACAAGAAACCGGGCCAAATTAACATGATCTCTTAGGTTAAAATTTGTAAGAGTGAACACAGTCGAAGGCTCAATTCTACTTGAAAATCCTCCTCATAATACAACATATTTTGTCTATTTGAAACAAACTTGAAGCAATGTAGGACCGAAGTTATAGCCTGCTACAAAACCACGTTCTCGTTTTAGACAAATCTCCAACAACCTTATATATAGATCTTTCAATTTCACGTATATCAGGGGTACAGTATCCCTTTAAATATATGAACCACGATAAACTACAAGAAGCCCAAACCAACGATGATACTGAAATTCACTTAAGGATTACAAATGTGACAGCACTTCACTTCCAATATGGAACCCCTAGTATATTTTACTGTCTTTTATAATAGTAGACTGGATTCTGCGCAAGCTTTGATCCGTGAAAAATACATGTTTTATTGCAGTCAGTTACATTTTGTTTATAGCACCATTACATTATATCGTGTTTATTAATCTATTCTCATTTTAATTTTAATCCTTTTTGTGTTATAGGAGTTTAACCGGTTAAAGGATATTAATGTTTTCTTCTCATTCATTTTATGGTAGAAACCTTGTCTACACAGAAAAGGAAACGTGTATAAATGGATACTTCAGAAAGAGGTTCAGTAATTTAATTTAGCTGATCAACTTCAATAAGCTACTACACCTACATGTATAACAATATATCGTGCTTTGAACATGCATTGTAATATGATTTTTTTAAATCATCTAGGTCTTCTTCGGAAGCAAATGAGAGTACTAGCCTTAGCTCCTCTCACTTTTTCAAGTCGCATTTTATTGACCCCTTCTCAGCGAGCGCTCAGCGGAGGGTTGGGAAACTAACGAAGACGTTTTGCAACAACCCAGACATCAACAAATTAGTTTTCACCACGCATAAAATCAAAGAGATTCTTTCTGCTAAGGATCCTGTTCCGAGGGCACTACATTTACGTGTAGTATATAAACTTGTGCGGGCTGTAACGCCTGTTATATTGGGGAAACCAATAGGCATTTTCTACACGTACACGGGATCATTTGTCCACTGATGAGAACTCGCCGTATTAATAAACATCTAGCTACGTCGGACACTTCTCATCGTGGATTCCGCCACCACTTCCTTTCAATTGATGTTTTGTTCTCTACGTAGTGTCGTGTTTTCTTTAAAAAATATGTTATAAATGTTATATATTCATTCACACGTACTCCTAGTTTGAAATATGTTCAACTTTGTCCACTTCAGGTGCCCTTAAATTTAACATGCTACGGGTCCAATATTGTCTTAGCATTGAAGCTTCCAGTCATCCAGAGCTTCGCTTCTGACGAACTAACAAATAAACTTCGAAGTAATTACAGCAATACCAACAAGGTATGTTTATAAAATGTATTAACAATGAGTGCATGCTATCAAGTAAACTTGCAAAATTTAACGGAAAGAACATAGCTAGGGGACCGGTCATCATTTATCGCCTGGGAGGGGGGGGGGGGGGGATTTTGGGGGAAGACACCGTAACATTTACGTGATCCCCCCATAAAGCATTCTTGCATTTTAATGATCCCCCTCATTGGTGGTGCCAACATTCATGACCCCCCCCCCCCCCCCCCCCCTCCTCTCCCAGCCACCACCAATACCAGTGTTAATACACAGGTGGTATTTTATATCACGGTACTTGCGGTCTCATGGAGCTTGAACAAGAACTGTATTTATTTGTTCATCTGGTATGAACGTGATTGTCGAAGGACTACTATGTTTTTTAAATAATACCGTATTTTTGGCCCACTTTTCACGAATGTTTCTTGATTGACTCTTCGATGATTCTAATCTTTATATAATTTGAATAAATATAGAACTTAAGCTTTCAATAATGGAATATGCAGTTTTGTTCAATGTTAAACAGGCATTTTAGTGGAAATTAACTGAAGGTGTATATGTGCGTGTAAAGCTCAACGTTTTTTAGCCATTGCCTTACCATATGCACAACAACTGATCTTTTTAGATCGTGCCTGAATATAACGAAGAGAAGCCAAATCATAAAAATAGCATATCTTTGTCAAGAGATGAGTCCAGAGTCCCTAGTTGGACCCATACTAACAATTATTATACATAGCATTTTAGAGTGTACCAAAACGAGTGCAAATATAAATACTCTAAAAAAAATCGACTCGTAAAAATACCCAGCCGTATTATAAAAAAACAGTTTTTGCTGAATTACCTCGTTTTACACTTCCAATTAAATCTTACAAATATAATTAACAAAGATCTAGAGTTGATAGTTATTCCGCTTATACTGTACTCTGAGCTTATACAACGGGAGTACGGGAATACTCAAAATAACTAGCGAATGGCATGAAATAACTTAATTTGGGAGCGTTAAGTTTATGCTGGTTCAGCTAGGAAAAAACACGCTCCCCTCTCCCCATTTTTTCCAGAAAGGAAACGCTCACCTGTACTTTTCCTCCCCTCCATTCAATTACACTACTAAATACCTTTTCTATCTGTTAAAGTATTTTCCTTCGCTGGTTGCGAACAGTGTGATTTTCCTAACTGAAGCCGCGCTGAGTTGTATAACCTATTACAGAAAGAAATCCTCCGTTCGAACATAAATTCCGAAATTTTTGGCATTGCATGCCAAAAACCTGAACATTTTTCTAATACCAAACACAGTTAGGACAGTCAAAGATTGCCGTAAATAGAGAACAAAATACGAGTTTTGCGCAAACAAAACATCAATATACAATTCACTTTGAATTCATGCACGACAAAAGTACAAATTTGCCGCGCGCGCTGGAATGGAATTTAATGAAAAGTACGTATTCTTGGAACGTATTGTATCAATAAATTTAAAGATAACAAACATGTTAAACATCTCCTCAGGGCCTCTTTGCGCTTATCTTTGATGCAGTCCGAGTTATCAACCTGGCGGTTAATAAAGAACCGTGTTTATCGATTAATGGGTCTGTCATAAGTCCAGAAGATACTGATGCAATGTTAACTTGTATGAGGAAGGTAAATAGTTTTAACCATGGTCCCCTGTTACTATAAATTTAATGTTTTCAGACATTCCTATAGCTTCCTAAAAGTGGCAATGTTTATCTTTGCTTCCTTGTGCTTTTCTTGCTTTTGCTAGTATCTAATTTCTTGTTAGCGGTCTTGTAACTATTCTCAAAAAGAACCACTATATTGCTTTGTGTTTTTCATTACTTACTACCTTTCTATAAACAGGTTAAACTGAATGGTTTAACAGGCCCTATCCAGTTTAACGAGTATGGAAAGCGAACAAAAACTGAACTGGACATATTAAATCTCCGGAACAATTCCTTTAAAAAAGTAAGTAGTATAGTAGAGCACACACTCATCCCTTTTGATTCTTTAAGGCCGATATAGACAGTACGATTTTGTCGCATGCGACATGCTTACGACAAGCCTACAACACGAAGGTGTCGTGTAAATCAAACCTACAACTCGCTTGCGATTATCGTGTACGACACGGATTTTGAAACATGTTTTAAAAGCCTACGACATGTCGTAGCTACAAACAATGTTAAAATATGAAAGTTTTATACGATTTTTACATGACGCGAGCAGCGCGCGCTACAACTTAAGTCGCATGCAACAAAATCGTACCGTCTAAATTGGCCTCTCAAATAATGAAGGCACTCTTAAATTACTTCCCAATTAGTTGGGATACCCATTTTATATGGCGTTATATCCCCGAGTATCAACATTGAATTGAAAGACACGAACTCGCATTGTACATCATGAATAATTTGAGAAAGTCGCATGTAAACGGAGCACGTTGAATTGTAAAGATGGATGTTGAATTGTAAATGTGGAAAGTTGAATTACAGAAGTTGAATATTGGATTGTAAAACGAGCATAAATTCGAAGCATCAATGTTGCAAACCAAACTTGAATTTTGGCGGGGATATAACGCCATAATTTTAAGCCTTGGCGAATAATGTTTGAAGCGCGGTCCCTCCTTGGCCATGTTTTTCGGATGTAAACATTTTCCTTCAAATTGAAGGAAACTCAAAATAATAGTTTAGGAAAAGGTTTATGAACATCTAAGATAGTTCACTTAGAGCAGAAAAGGTGATAAACGTAATTTAATGTGTGACGTGACGCGCATTGCTGCATTTGTTAACGTGTTGCAGACGACTGATTTTTTTGGTTTTGTCTTGTACTTTAGGTTGGTACGTGGAATTCACCAAAGGGGCCATTCTGTTTGGAAATGTTTCACGAAACATGGACAACCCATCTTCAGGGAAAAGTTTGGAGGGAAGAAAGTTGAGGGTTGTCGTTGCAGAGGTATAAGGTGCCTGAATACAGTTTACAAAACTTCGGAGTATCTATGGTTTTTTCGTTTCACGTCCAAACCGTTTCATCTAACGAGTTCAAAGTTGGCAGGATTCAAGATAAGCGTCTGGAGTTTTAATTGTTGCACGTTGCTCAAGTCTATGTTACGTTACCATGGCAATCAAGCTAGCTATAAAACGACTAAAAATATGGAGTTTTTTTCGATATCAGAAAATTCAGTCGTTAGATTTATCTCATTGTTTGTGTGTATCAAACTCGGAAAAAGTCTGACATTTCAACAATGATGCAATAAAGATTTAACAGACAAAATTGATATTTTTCGTGGTTTAATGTTTTACATTATGTCCTAGAATAATTCAAAATTCCTCTGTTAAATTTCAGAAAGTTTGCTACAGGCCACTTACTTGTCTTCTGAAGTATTTTCCTGTCAAATTTCATGAACTTCTAACGACTGCAGGTTCTTAAGAAATCGTCGTATTTCCGGAAAAAAAACACAAAGCATTCAGTCTCAATTTTTGGATTAAGTACGCATGCGCTGCATTTGAATGGGTTCTCGCAATTCTCGCAATTCTCGCGGCAACGATGAAAAAACTGCAAAATGGCTGGGTTCTTTGAGTCCTGACTTTTCCGACATACTGTTCTAACATAACTATTAACAGGCAACAGACTGTGTAATATTTTATTACTTTTTAATCCATATAGAACCAGCAGGGAACAAATAAAACGATCGCTGTATCGTCGCCATGTTGATTTTTCTCAACCATCGTACGCGTCATGCAATGAAAATTGCAGAGCGCGCGCAAACTGTGTTCCGCCACCTTAACCTTTGGACTTACTTAAAAAAGAGGAGTATTGGACAGGTCAGCTCACAAATTCTCGCATATGAAATCCAGCCTCCTCACCTGTCTAAATTTTTCTATATTGTCTAATGAATAGATCTAATGAAATAATTTTATAAAAATAATAATGATCCATCTGCTTTCTTTTTACCAAAATAAAACAGACTGCACCGTTCCTGGTAAGTAAGAAGCAGGAAGATGGCAGCGTTTCATATGAAGGATATTGTATCGATCTGCTGAGTGAACTGGCTAGAAGCCTTAAGTTTACATATGAGATCTACCTCTCCCCAGACGGGCTGTATGGCGCTGAAACCGAAAATGGAACTTGGAATGGTATGATTGGCGAGTTATTAAACGAGGTTTGCAAATATATTCTGTCCTGTTTGGTTGTTGTTGTTGTTGTTTGTTTGTTTGTTTTTGTTGATTTTTTTTTTGATCGGTCACCCACGTTTCTCTACACGTACATCTGTTTTACTATTGAACATTACTATGGGTAATATATGCAAGAGACGCGGTGACCTAATGCGAGTGGTCTCCGGATCGAGCGGTCCAAATTCGAGGGCAGGCCGGGGTCATTGTGTTGTGTTCTTGGGCAAGACACGTTACTCTCACAGTGCCTCTCTCCACCCGGGAGTAGAAAGCGAATTGTCAGGGCAACCTGACAAAAATGCTAGGGGCTAACTGCAATGCACTTGCATCCCATCCAGGAGGAGTAGCAATATTCCAAGACGCTTCGTTATACAGAAACCAGAGTTGAGCACCGGCACTGCTGAGCCACTTGGCTCCACCAATCCATCATAATCACCTCATATCCAACAAGCGCGAATAGAATAACTGTTTTATTAATTAAATACGTCTCTAACTTACTTTGGTATTATCCCTCGTCATTGATATTTCAGTACGATTAAATGGAGCGAGGGAGACAGATTTTTTCCGACAATTTTCCTATTTCAATCATTCCTAAGTCGCGTATATTATAACAAGTTCCTCGTAAATTTTAAGATTCGACAATGAGATGTATTTCTTCTCAGTGAAAAAGTGGTTTATGAAAATCATCACTGTCCAGTTCACGACACCTACAACTCGTGAGAGTGGCAAAACTTACATTACGTCTGGTATGAATTTGAAAGTATTGGGCAATGATCATATTTCTATTCTCCCATCCTAAACGAACGCGAGCTGAGTTGACGGTTTCATAAACTTGAGACATCCTCTATTAGTAATAAAACCTGATTGAGCATTACAATAAGCCGGTAAGTCGCGCTGGCTGTTAACACTGTTTATCTCCCTCTATTTCCCAAAGCGTGCTGACATCATAGTTTCGGACCTCACAATAACGGAACGTCGCGAGAAAGTGGTGGACTTCAGCGTCCCTTACTTATACTTCACTGAAGAAATGCTATTGAAGAAAACATCATCCAGCGGAACAATAGATTTGCTACAGTTTATGAATCCCTTTGACAACTACGTTTGGTTCGCTACTCTGGCCAGCCTAGTGGTCATCTCTGTTGCTGTATTTGTTATCAACTACTTCAGTCCTTACGGATACAAAGATGATAATGGCCAGGGAACATCAGAGGAGTTTAGTTTTTTCAACAGCGTGTGGTTCGCTTTGGCTTGTATGCTGCAACAAGGAGCTGATAATTCACCGCGAAGCTTGTCAGGTAGGGGCAGTTAGTTGTTCTAAAGGCCCGATCAAACTGTCACAACATTTGTCACAACATTATGTCAACATGTGTTGTGACATGTTGTGACCATGCCAGGTCAAACGGCCACAACAACCTCTCAACATTTCAAGAACAAAATAAATGTTGTGACGATGTTGAGACAAAGTTTAAAATAATTCAAACTCATCACAACAACACCTAACAGAATTGTTGTGAGGGATGGTCAAGCGGCCTCAACATCGGCTCACAACAAATGTTGTGAGAATGTTGTGACATCGATTGATCGGGCCTTAAATCCTCAAGTCAAACATGCATACCTGTTCCACGCCCTCAGATCGCAGAGGGCTAAAGGGCAAGACGTTGTTTCGCTAGCCACTTGTATCTGGTTCATTTTCCCCACTCAGCCAGCTTCTTCTTCTGAGTAACTGAGTTAATTACAGTCTTTATTACTAGTGCAACGACAAAACAACAAGCCATTTTGTTCTGGAGGGACTTTTAAAACTGTCAGTTCAATTTATTTTAGGTCGTATTCTCGCTGGATGCTACTGGTTCTGTATTCTTATATCTATCTCAACATACACTGCCAATTTGGCCGCATTTTTCACCGTAAAGAACGCCGTGAATCCCATCAACAACCTTGAAGACATCGTGAAGTCATCTTATCAAGTAGGAGTAGTAAAGTCATCCAGTACGTACGAGGCATTCAAGACAAGTCAGTACGAAACATACAGAAAAATCTGGAACCGAATGCAAGCAGCAGACACCATTGTTAAAAGTGCATCTCAAGGTATTCAATGGGTGCGAGACAGAAATGAGTTTGTTTTCATCATTGACGGGCCGACTCTCAGACATGCCGCGAACCAACCACCTTGTGATCTCACAGTAGGTAAATAACTGGTAAATATAATAGGACAAATAATGGGCGCCATACTCAACCAAACCAGACCACAGTAAAATAACAGTTAAAAATACATATGCCATTTAGCTACGTATATAAATTGCCCATTTATTTTCATAATTGTTCCTTTATTTATCCAAAATTAAGCGTTCATGTACACGTGAATATGATCCAATTTTAATTAAAGGAACAGTTATCTTAAGGACGTTCGCGCCCATTGTTAGTGCGCATCCTTACTGTGCACGCTATTCATGCCGCACGCGCACGCCACGCCATGAATCCGAGCACGCGCGTTGAGAATGGAACTGGACAAACATAGTGCTGGAGGCCGCTTCATTAACTTGGCGAGGATTTTCCTCTCTTGGATGCACGGTGACCCCTGTTTTTCTTTTCATAGATCACTTCCTTTATTGATTCTCTCTATTTAAAAAAAACATCTGGACGTGCATGAGAAGTTTTGATTATTTCGCTTTTTCTACTCATTTGCGATCAAATTTTTCTACGAATACTTACAATTCAACTATCGTTCTGTAAGGCTAATTTTACCTGCAGGATGGCGTCGGCTGCAAACATTTACTCAATAGGTTTATTTGCGTTGAAATTAACACATCCATCTTATCTAGAGTTCTCCAGTTTACTTTAATTTTTGCTCATAGCAATGAAGTCGATATCGCATCACATGACCGAAGCCTCTAGAAACACTATGGTCTTCGATGCGCTTTATCTCCGAAACGAGCACGGCGACGCCCCTTACTGACATGAGTTGGTCATTATCTAACTGCAGCAAAAGTTAAAAAAAAAATGAACATGGGAAGATTTAGGCGCGAACGTCCTTAAGTAAAATTGGCGATTTGTTTTTTTGCGAGGTCTTATCTTATGCCATTAACAGAAGCTGGTGTTTCGTGTACAGGGACTCGTTTTTTTGGCGATTTTTAGTATGGAAATGTGTTTGATTTGCATGACGTACAATAAACGTGCAGGTAAAAATCATTTCCATACCAGGCTGAGCACCAGGACTCGTTTTGAAACAGAGCCAAAAGGTAACTCTGAAATGGCCTATTGGAGTTACAATATGTTCGTAATACAAAGAAATGTTGTTTTTGATACATGTAATCGAAATACATGTAAAACAACGTACGTAACATACACTTATTAAACACGTTAATCAAGGTTTCAATCTATTACAGTGAACATCTTGTTCTCCTGTGGTTGATTGGTCTGATAATGGTCGAAGAAACGATAAGAATGTGACCCCACTTGGTGAACATTCGGACGATGTCTGATGTCTTAAGTGGATTTTTTGCGGGAACTAACTTTTTCGCGGAACCCGCAAAAATCGCAAGAATTAGAATCAACGAAAACTAAGTGCTACACGGTAAATGGATCTATTGTAACCGTCGCTGACTACAGTAGTTATTACCATCCCCGTTTTCTTAGTTTCAGGACTGACCACGGCTAAAGGACTTGCACTCGCTTTACAAGCAAATGATCCACACACTAATGACTTCACGCTGGCCATTCTACATCTGCACGAGAATTATTTCCTCGACAACTTGAAGCGGAAATGGTGGGAAGCTAATAATGGGTGTCCTGAAGAAAAAGAGACAAGTAAGAAACCACCCTGACTATAATCTGACTTGTAGCTATTGTAGTGTCTAGGTCTGATTAGCCTTGATGCTTTTCGATCTCTATTGTTGGACCAATTGCATGCGAGCTCTGATCAATGGAAGGTTACGTTTTTCGCCGCACTCAATCATCTTAGCGGACGTCTCAGGAAACAGAAGTTCACTTCAGCGGGTTCAAAAAGTCATCTCCTTGGGATATGATGCCGGGTAGATTTCGATCCAATTTGTTTGTTTCCTTTTTAAACGCCGAGAAAGAGACCCGTCTTAAATCACATACTACAGAATGTATTTCAATATATATATATTTAGACAGAAATGTTAATAGAAAACGTTTATTATCTGTCTTTCAGCGTTGTCTCGGAAGCGTATCGGTCTGATGAGCATGCTGGGAGTGTATGTTGTGTTGGGTGTTGGAATAGTTGTTGCATTCCTGACGCTGATTGCAGAAATCTTCTGGAGAAGAAGAACAAGAAAAATTTCGATGAACAAAAGTGAAAGGTTTGTGAGCAGAGAAGGCAAGAGACGTCATGGACGTATGTTTGCGAGTGCTAAAAGAAAGCAACAAAAGTAGGCATCGCGGGTTTGATGTATTTATTATGGTTCATTGATCATATCCCAGATTACCTTTCGGGATTGTCGCGTGCGCTTTTTTCCGACAACCTTTCTCGAAACAGCTGTATACAATTTGGAAGTCACACTTTGTTCGAGATAGCGGGGGATTCGAGAGTTCAAGATAGCTAACAGTAAATGACTGAAAAACAGTAAGCAAAACCAAGGGAGACGGGTTGCAGTTCGAGATTCGAGATAGCCGGGGATCGAGATAGCGGGAGTCTACTGTACCTACATCGAAAATCAATGCATTCCAATTTGGTTCCAGAAAACAGGTTTCTATGTTTCAGCAATTACGCCGAAATCAGTTCCAATCACTAAAACACTATTGGCCCGTCACTATTCTCATCACTTGAGAAGATTCAAAGCTTAAAACTAAAAAGTAATGTAATATAAAAAAAAGCTTTGAAGAAGCTCACCGGCCTGGCTAGGTTTTCTCGATTGTAATCTCTTGATTTAGTCCCGCCTACTCTAAAGGAAACACTGAACAAACACTGAAGCACATACTGTCAGATCAATGATATTTATCTTTAAGTCACGGTCGTAACATATGTTGTTTTTTTGTCTTTAGGCCAAAGCTGGGTTCTGTTCGAGTCCGTCCAATTGTCAACTGACTGATTGATTGGTTACAATAACTAACAGTAACTGTGAAGTGCCTGCCGGCTAGTCTTTTCTGCCATTGGAATACATGTATTTGCTGGTAACTGAGGCCCGGGTCGCACTTGCGGACAAATTGTGAAATGTCCTAATATTTTCACAAAAAAAAATATCTGGATATAATGTAGTATAACAAAATGTTTTCAGTAGCTTTGCACGTATTATAGACTTCTTGATACACTGAGTTTCTCAGCTGTCTTCTGAAAAACAACGACGTAAAATGACCAAATTCTGGACCTTGGGGTGAACAGCTTTTTCCTTCACAGCCTTATAGGAGTGATCACTGTTTACAAGCATTACGTCAATTTGTTTTGTTATTCAAATTTGCCAAGCATTAAACAAAGAACTCTTTGTTTCAATAACCGTTAGTTTAATATTGCTATTAATCATGAAGTTGGCTCTTCCTGTGACGATTACTACCACAGAACATTCATATAGAAACAATCGAATAGACTATATAACACAATGTATTGTTATTCACATATTGTAAATCCAGTTTTGGTGGCGTAAACCATGCATATTGAACTTGCACATAGGGCTGGAAGCCGCGGTAAATTTTAACCAAATATATGGGAACAAGTGCTGCAAATGCAAATTTGTTATTTTCAGAGAAAAACACAATGGTTAATCAGGAAAGCATTGTTATCTGGAGTCACCCGGTGCGTGGTAATGTGGTTTGTCCAGCTACAGGGTAGGACTACGGCACCTTTGAAGTTTTGACCGTTTTGACAAAATTTGTCCGACTCGCAACAAGTAGGTCGTACTTGTTTTGCGATTATTGAATCAAACAAATTTCAAAATTCGTCACACTTGCGACGCGCGCCAATCATAGGACTACGGCTATTTTGTTATTTTATATTTTTGGACAAGTTTTTCGTCCTGAAAACGTAGATCGCACTCGTCTTTGCTATAATTGACGCTTACATTGAAGAAAGCCACCAAAGTTACCAAACTTGTCCGCAAGTGCGAACCGAGCCTAAACAAGTGGAACTTCTAAAAGAGGTTTAAACTGAAATGTAATTACATCAACAAGAGAACATTTAAAGTAATTAAAGGCAGAAGAAAATAGAGCAATAATATATTTAAGAGGCCCTGACTGGAAATATGGAGAATCGCTGGCCAGGCTGGGAAAATCGAAAATCCTGATAATTGGCCTGAATGACACTTATGGGGAACTATCTTCGAAAATAATACTTAAAATTTCTGGAAATTTATACTTTTCGAGAAAATCGAGAAAAACGAAAATACGGGTTTTGCCTAATTAATTATGCAAAAATCACTCTGAAAATTGGCCAAGTTCAGTACGCTTGTATTCAAACATTTCGCATTATCAGAAAACAAGATTGATTTTTCATAATAGCATACCTCTTCTACTTTCTAGCAATTGGAAATGTTTTGGTTCTGGAGCGACTAGGAAGGTTGCAGGGTTATTTAAAGTAACGACATTTCAAGCACTTTATGAGAAGGGAAAAATTCCTTAATTTCAAAGGTAAAAAACGCACCTTGGTATGTCCGATATGAAATCCAAATTACCGTCGTGATACAGTTTGGTCTTAGTACTTTCATAATATGAAATAAAAAATCTGGGCAATCAAGGCACGCGCTGGCAAAAGCGAAAGTTTGCGACGCTCTAAACCGTCAAATTAGCATAATGCAAATTTCTAAACTGAAGTATTCGGATTGATCTGGTGTGTGAAGGTTAAATTTTGACGCTGTGATTTGAAGGAAACACGCAAGAAATATTTTAAAAGATGATATTAATCAACCTTTACTTCCGCTGCTGGTTTTTGGTTACACTTTGATCTGAACAGATTGTCAAACCCTTGTTTTGGCTGACTTTACTTACCTGCGATTGCGTGATCGGAGTCACATCAATATAGTTTTGACACATGCCGCGTTACTGAAATGTTTGAAAAATAAGAAATGGGGACAACATAGCCTGCTTAATGCAATGCATATATGTTATTGAAATGTTTAGTTGTTTGCCATGATATCTAATCGTGAAGGGCAACTTTTTTTGCCATTTCAAAATAAATACGGTATTTCCTTGATTAATCGCCCTGAGCCTTCCCTCGAATTTGCGCCATCTTGCTTTCATGAAATCTGAAATAACAACCAACCCCTCAGGTCCACTCCAATTTTAAAACAATACCACAGCATGGATCAGAACTTGGCTGGGCGAGGTGGGGAGTTGTACTTCTCGGGCACCCGGGCGTGGTGTAGGCTACATGTTTAGAATATAATCTTCAAAAAAGAAGTCAATTTAGATAAGTACCAATTCAAGTCCAGACAAGTTGTTCCAAAAAGAGCTGTTTTATCTAGACAGTTGGATGCCAGACATTTGCTCCACTCTCTATTGGTGAGTTATCCATTCCACACCGAAGCAAAACAAAACACAACCCAGGATTACCAATACAAAAAAAAGAGTGAAAAACATCTTGCTTTTGCAACATATAAGGTCGATTGAAAGAGAGACACTAATTGATAGGCACACTGTAAATATGGTGCACTCAGATCTCTGTCTAGAATCAAATGTAGAAGGCGGCGGAATGATCACTGCTATTAATACTAGCAACCACTTCCTTGGTAGCGCCACGTGATGCTATGCCGTGCCTATTCGATATAATATTGGCCGGCGCGCGTGAGATTAGCATGGTTGAACAAGTTCTTACGCTATACAAAATGAACTGCGTCAAGCACAAGAAATCCCTACAGGTAGCTTCATTATTCTCCCGGATATCTGAGCGAAGTAAACAAGTATAACGTATTAAACAACAACAACAAATGTTGCCAAGAGAACCTCCATAAAACCAATTAAAAACAATATTTTCAGTCCAAATGGAGACTATCAAGGCTGCTTCTAACAGTAGTTGGATCTGTCTAACTGCGTACAATGCAATTTCAAAAATTGGTATAGTCTGGTGTATTAAACCCCTTTTTTACGAGTAATCAATGTAACATCCCTTGCATCTCTGTTGTGGAAGATCTCCGGGGAAGATCTGGTAGAAATCTGCTCTTGCAGTACAATATTATCTATTACTGTCAGATTGTTTTGACAACAGACTGCGACTAATCCCCCCGTAATCTCACTCATCCCCAGTCGTCTCCCTTGTTAGTTGACGCGCGTGACAAGCTCCCCTTGCCACGCGCGTTTCCTCATTATTGTCACGCGCGGCTCTAAACAAGAGAGACAACTGGGGACGAGTCATCCCCGTATTCCATGAACCAAGACAAAACTCACAAAAATTACCATGCCTTTTTTCATTTCCCCCCAAAATACACAGTAACATAAAAGATTAACGAAAATACTGTACAATACTCCATGGAGTTACTTTGTGCATAATGTACAAATTGGCGAGTATGCGCGCGAGCCTCCTGCGTGGCCGGTGCAGAAAGGGGAGGGAGAGGGGGCGCAGCGCACAGCGTGTGGAAAAAAGGGAAAGGAGCTCCCTTTCTCTCCTTCCCCTCGCGTTCCGGGCATTGCGCGAATCCCAAATACCTCCTCTCCCTCCCCTTTCTGCGCCGGCTAAGCAGGCTATATTCACACTCACCCTAGTGTCTTTGCTCTAAGATCGCGAGCGTATGCCAGTCGCCAAACAACTCTTTACGGACTGTATGCCAGTCTAGTAAAATCGTGAACAGTATTACTTTTTGATCTAAAAAAAATCCCCAAAATATCAAAATCGTACATTCCATACCCATAAGAAATCCTTCGCTATCCACGCCAAACACCCCTACCGGCTAAGTACAACGAACGTTTACGTTTGTGATATTGCATATATATCTAGCTTGATTTATGAAAAGGTACCTTAATTCTCGATTTCGGGGTTTTGGCTTTTTGCCGTTCAAAAACTCTCCAAAGTTGGTGATATAAAAACATAATGTCAACTTTTTTTTCCTTTCTCCTTCTTCTTCCTTTTTTCTATCTGTCTGGTCGGTGATTTACAGGCGAATCGGACTTATCCTTGTCATCTTTCAGATCTTTGAGCAGAGTTTTTGTGAAACAAAGTGTTGAGATATTTTCATTGAGTACGTTTTGTTAAATTCGGGTAGATATAAGACTGAATTAACATCAGACTCGTTTCTTACGTTAGACTGAAAAGATGGACCTGGCTCAGCTGTTTAGAATACCGTAAATATCCGATTTAGCACCCAGTAGTGGTACGGGTAAGTGGTGCTCAATTAAGTTTTGGAACTCAAGGGAGACAGCTCGCTTATTTCTGTTTTGACCTAAACATCTTTTAGTAAGAAAGAAAATGAAAAACAACAGGAACTGACAGTAAGAAAGTCTATGGCCAATAGCTGGCCACTTAACTTTCAGGACAGGAGCGCTTATTGGTCTAGGCATTCATGCACAATATGGACGGTTATTGGAATATGGGTGTTTGTTGGAAAAAAGAGTGCTTATTGGAATAGGGATGTTTATTGTTAAATAAATAAACGGATTCAACAGGGGAGGGAGCTTATGAGAAAGATGGTGCTTTTAAGCAATATTAAAATATTGAAAGGAGGGCGCTAAATCTTAAGTAATTTACAAGGCAATTTTCTCTACATTTCTGTACTTTCAGTTTTTAAGCGAAAAATAACTCACCTGTGCTTTATTTACCCGCCTAATTGTCGTCACAGTAAAACTCTCTTGTGGTCGAAAAAAATTCAAATGGTGTGTCAACAAAATGTATTGCAATGGACAAATATGGGCAGCTAACCTGAAAATTAAAGTCACTGACATACAGAGTTCAAAGTCAATAAAATTCACAGAGTTCACAGACTAAACTTCTTTTTTACTTTCACTACGCTGTGACATACTTCAAACAAGTAACAGCTAATTTCACTGAACGACACACCCAGGGGGTACTGGGTTATGCTAAAACAATTAGACAGCTCGCTCTCGATTTCTATCGACTTTGATAGTTGGCTCGGGGCTTCGCCCCTCACTATCAGCCGATACAAACCTCGAGCTTACCGTCTAATTGTTAATTAGTGACTAGGAGGTGCGAATGAGGCTACATTTTTAGACCCCAAAAGTCCAATTTGACCCCCAAAAAGTCCAATGGCACAGAATTTAACCGCATAAGAAAAATAAAGTAAAAAAAAACCATCAAGATAGTTCGAGATAGTCTTGCGTCCACCTTTAATTTATACGGAATAAACGTCTCCTTAACATTTGCCGGTAGTTTTAGGTTGTAAATGAAATTGTTACAGTTGATTGACATTATATTGAGAACGCTAGGGTACACCTTTTATTAACTCTAAAAAAGTTCCTGCCAAAATTGTTCTACCCAAAAAATCCGGCGGAAAAGTTCGAACCCCCAAAAGGCCTTCGCACCACCCCGTCACTAATATACTTGGGGTACCCCAACCCGGGGCTCTGGCGCATGATTACATATATGCGCACCCATACGGCTGGGTATTTTTCTCCATTACAATTTCATGCAATTTAGCAGCCCTAATTTTTTATCTGTAAACAGGGAATGAGAAAACCCTAGTCAGGTAAGTTGCAGACAATATTCACGTGACTCCGGTCACGCAATTGTCAGCCAACGTATGGACGATTTGACATTTATTTACATTCCGATTACATAATTGGCCGCGGTTCAGTTTCATCATCAAAGTATAACCAACAAACAACAGCGAAGTAAGATTGATTAATATCATCTTTTAAATTATTTCTTGTGTGTTTCCTTCAAATCACAGCGTCAAAATGGAACCTTCACACACCAGATCAATCCGAATACTTCAGTTTAGAAATTTGCATTATGCTAATTTGACGGTTTAGAGCGTCGCAAACTTTCGCTTTTGCCAGCGCGTGCCTTGATTGCCCAGATTTTTTATTTCATATTATGAAAGTACTAAGGCCAAACTGTATCACGATGGTAATTTGGATTTCATATCGGACATACCAAGGTGCGTTTTTTACCTTCGAAATTAAGCATTTTTTCCTTCTCATAAAGTGCTTGAAATGTCGTTACTTTAAACATCCCTGCAACCTTCCTAGTCACTCCAGAACCAAAACATTTCCAATTGCTAGAAAGTAGAAAAGGTATGCTATTATGAAAAATCAATCTCGTTTTCTGATAATGCGAAATGTTTGAATACAAGCGTACTGAACTTGGCCAATTTTCAGAGTGATTTTTGCATAATTAATTAGGCAAAACCCGTATTTTCGTTTTTCTCGATTTTCTCGAAAAGTATAAATTTCCAGAAATTTTAAGTATTATTTTCGAAGATAGTTCCCCATAAGTGTCATTCAGGCCAATTATCAGGATTTTCGATTTTCCCAGCCTGGCCAGCGATTCTCCATATTTCCAGTCAGGGCCTCTTAACAATTAGACGGCAAGCTCGAGGTTTCATTCTGTCAGCTGATGAGTTGGCGAGGGGCGAAGCCCCGAACCAACTATCAAAAGTCAATAGAGAGCGAGCTGTCTAATTGTTTCAGCATAACCCAGAGACCGATCAATTAAAAAAAACGTTCAGTAAAATTGGTTTATTGCTAGTTTTGGTTTGTGGTTTCGGCGATTTTACTTGCGGGCGCTCCCAAGGCAGTCTATCAAAAATTAGACCGCCCTTGCGTAGCCAATCAGATTGCGAGTTTGCCTAATAGTCGGTCACTGGGTTATGCTAATGTTTTTGGTCGGTTTGTGTCCATATTAATGTAAGACTTGTAAAATAGCATCGTAATCTTGGTCGTTATAACAGTTATTATTAATAATAACTTCGTGATAATAAATATATCAATGAAATCATATATGTGAACTTCGGAAATTAAATTAAATGAATAAGTGATCATCGCAGTTAGGGACTGTGCAATAATTATCAGGAGGAGGGGGGTGGGTAGGGGGGGGGGGGGTATGGAAAATGGGCTTCATGTAGGAAGATATTAGGTAATACCCCCCTCCTATACGACTGAGTTTAGTTATTGCCCCCCCCCCCCCCCCCCCCCCATCTAATCAGTCCGAAGTTATACACACACCTTTATACAAGTACCCTGCATAGCAGAAGGAAAAGAGCATGTGTGTTATTTTCAGGTCGAAGGGCCGGAAAATGTTTCGGTCCCACCCTTATAAATAGGTATGGATTCGCCAATGTAATACGTACTTGAAATAAAATGTTGAGCTCCTCCCTCTCTTGAGTGACTTATTTTACCTTGAACCCCCTATCCTTGCTTTGATTTTAGTTACAATATCGCGTAAAAACAGGTTTCATTTGTGATTGATTACAAAATTCAGATTACAAAATTCAGACAATTTCGAGACAGTGAAATTAGAAAAAGATATGGCTAAAATCATTAAGTAAAAAACTTTGGCCCTTCTTAATCAAACAAAAGTTAAGTCTACTAAATAATGCAAGAAGTTTGGAATGAAATATTTAATGGGCAATGCCTTTAAAATGTACAACAAATGAGAATGAACGAGCACTAAAGGCATGAGCCTGAATCAATTTACGGGTAATTCCGAAAACCGACACAATTTCGTCCAAAAAATGGCAACCTGTTTACACCACAAGTTTAAGCTTAGCGTATTTAAAGTATTTTTACTTTGTATTTCGAAGAGGCTTGTCAATTCTAGCTGGAATCAGCACAATAAATGTCGGATATGAAGCTAAAGCATCGTTTTCATATGTCGGGAAAATCCTAGTCTCCTACGCAGCCGTTATTTGTGTCGTCACGCAACGCTTCTCCCCACTAACGGCTGCTCAAACCTGGACCATATTCCTTTGTAGATTTAAGCCAATCACAGTTGCAGTGCCATTTTCGGAACTCGTTCGCGCCAAAATACACCAATCATAGATTGTGTCTTATCATGACCTTAGCGTCGGAACGTCAAACGCACGCTAGTATGCCGCCTTTTGAATTTGACGCACACCAGACATCAAAATAAAACACGGTTTTACTGAAGAAAAATGTATGATATGAAAGAATAATGTCGAAAAAACTTCATTATAATTACAACAGATATCCTAGTTCAAGAATTGGATCGATCTAGCAAGTTTTTGGCAAACGGTAACAGTCACGTTTTTGCCGATAGGTGTCAAAGTTACTGCGGTCAAAACAAAAGGAAAGGAATGTGATCCAGGTTTGAGCAGCCGTTAGTGGGGAGAAGCGTTGCGTGACGACACAAATAACGGCTGCGTAGGAGACTAGGAAAATCCCAGACCATCGGGGATTTTGTTATTTCCCGACCGTCCAAGATATTCCCGACTTCTGAAAACACGACGGGGTAGATGTGTCCCATTGTTTCCCTGAGTTGTGAATGTCTGGGACGGTCGGGAAATAAGATAATCCCCGATGGTCTGGGATTTTCCCGACATACGGAAAACAGGCTTAAATACGGCGGTTCGTCAAGCGTTTGCCTGCAGTAAACAAGTGAAACCTTCGGCTCCGTTCAGCTGTCCATTCGACTTGTAAAATGAATACAGTCAAACCTCTGTTAAGCGGCCCTCTGTAGTGGCGGATACAGGGGGGGGGGAGGGTCGGGGGGGATCCGGACCCCCTGTAAGACCTAATTAAATGGAATTTAAACTGAAATTCTTACCACTGAAGGATCGCACACGACTATTAATTGTTTAAAAAAAATTGCGTTGCACTTCGCCACTCAACTAAATACCAGGCGTGTTCGAATTAGTATTTTTTTTACTACCCTCTAATGGTCAGCTCTGCTCGCAAAGCAGTCTCGCCGGCGATCTATTAACTCGGCGTGTAAGAACTTTGGATTATTTCGCTTTCGAGTCGTGAGACGTGTTTACATCAGTTGAAAAATAAACAACTGTACAAGACCTGTAAGTTTAATTTGAACCAGTGAGCTTGTGTGTACTTTGTTTTGACGTACCATAGAGCTCTTGAATTGTATTATTTATCACAAAAAAAAATGAATTTTTGTTTTAATCGTGAATGTAAAAAAGAAAAAGGAATAATACATTAAGATGCTTTCGCCATTATCCATAACAAAACCATATCTAGTATCCACCAAAATGCACTTTTCAGAGCCTGAAATCACTCAATTTTATTTTCTGGGGAGCCCCCCACCTTCCCATGCCTTCTTCCGAACACTACTGCCGTCTACTTCCAAAAATTATTCCTCTACATCAATTTTTTGGGAAAACCCTGGTCGGACCCCCCTATCAAAAATTCAATATGTACATCACTTGTCAATTGAAACTTCGGTGATCATTCAAAATAATATATACGTATCCCGTGATCGTGAACAGGTGAAGGTAATAACGTACCCTTGAATTATAAGAAGGATTCCCTGTTGAATTTGTTTTAAATTAAAGTTGTTAATTACAGTAGTAGTGGGTGGTAATCCATTCTGAAAATAATTTAATTGTCAGGACAGCCAAGAGTTGATAGTGAAAAGATCGATACGATATTAGTTACATTAAAAGTCTTCAAACCGGAATCCAAATCCTTCACACGGGAAGCAGCAAGTAAGTATTGTTGAGTTACTATTTATAAGGCTCTTGCTTGTGTTATATCGCGTGGTATTTTTTTAATTAGTTACACTGATCCTCAATGTATCTTACTGATTCATTGCTATGAGTGATTTTGAAATAATTGAAATCATATGAGAATACAGGATTTATTGAATACAACATACCTTTATAAAGTTAACGACTACGGATGTAGTATGAAATATTTCATAGCATCTTTTAACAGTGAATATATATATGAAAAACAATACATTAATATTTACTTACTGACAACAAATTTGATTTTCACACTTCGCAAAGCTTTAAAAAGACATAGAACCGTTGCATTGTAGAGTGTTTTTAAAATAAGGAAATATAGTTTTTAACAACAACAATGGGAAAATTACAGGAAACGCTGTGTTGAATTTTACAATTGTACAAGGGCTTATCAGGGGTCCAGCAGAATTAAAATATACGCATGGTCAGGAAGAAATATAATAATTATAAGATACCATATATTGCGTCTTATTGTAATTAAATGTACAAAATCCAATTTGTGTTTCACGTCTTCCGTCAAAAAACTAAAAGTAGAATAATGATTTTTTTTTTTTGCTGTCTGTATCAAGACAATGTGGGATGTATTTGAATATCAGAAAAGTAAACATATTAACCTATCGACCTGCTAAGCTGGGAACTTAAAATAATTATTCACACGCCGTGACTCGATTGGTGTCAAGAAGAATTGAAACACAATAACAAAGAAATTGGATCCAAGCCGGTCTCACTATTGTTTTAAAAAAGTTTCCTCAAAAACGAAACTTTCACAATTTTAAATTATATAATATCATTATGGTTTTCTTCCATTTCATTTAAGATGATCAGTTATAAACAATAACTCGTTTGCAGTGCAATTTTTACTGGCATTGAAATTCTACAACAAAGTCTGTATTATTATTTTTATTTGATGAAAAAAAAAATATCAAATGCATATCTCTTCCAAGTTAAATATTAATATTAACATAACTAACTTATTAAAACAAAAAAAAACAACTTTTAGTAAAGTTTAAACGAAAATGAATTCCACAAATTTTCTTCTAGATTGATATATTTTCAACAGTTTGGAGCGTGAAAAAGTTACGGACTAATGTCAAGAACTTTCAACCTCTCAGGGTTCTCATCAGGACATGATAATGAATATTATATTAGTTACTTCGTTAAAAATGCTGGACAAGTAAAAAATAAAACATGAACATTGATTTGATTCCCTAAGGTGCTGTTTTAATCGTCTTATTGTTTGAGTTTCTTAGGATAATAGTATTTAATTATGATATGTACACAGTTGCTAGTGAATAACAGCAGAAGTATCGATAATGGAAACACTTCTTTACACTATAGAGCCCTGAATATAAAATATGCTGTTATTCTTACAAAATAGTTTTTCAAGGTTACACCATACCTTCGCGGGTGTCCTTCAGAAAAAAAAATCGTACGCACGCTGTTTTAAGGCAACCATCACAAACTATATATTAATAGAAATGTTATTAAATGTAGAATTATAAAAAAAAATTAAAATTAAGTTATTTGGACTCTTTCTTTCTTAGGAGACGGAAGCCGGTAAACGCCAAAATGACTTATCGAGTGTCATTCCGTTGAATTAATCGCGTCTCGAATGCGATCGCTGATGCAAAATAACTTAACTGCACAGTGATAACCACAAAGCATCAATCTCTCAAATGGTGTCAGCATTTTCCTTTATTCCTACTATTCCTATTGGTTATCGTTTTATCCATCTGTCAAGTTCTGGTATCAAATAATATTTCAAATAAAAAGAATCGCTGGCAAAGGTTTGCCCTTTATAAATGATTATTACCCAATGAATGTTTTGGCCAAATTTCTCGGAAATCCATGCACAAACAGATGGAAAAAATATTATATTTACAAGGATCCATTAGACATGTGATATTGTTCGAAGCGACTTAGATAGCTTGGATAATTTATATAATAATGCGGATACTGACCAAAGATTGCGTCCTATTTCCTACATTAATAGATTTTGTCCATGGAACTTACATGGCAACCTCATTTTGGCAGGCATGTGTTTTCCAAATTTGAAATTTTCCGTTTTTTATTAATGTTTAACTTTTTTGTCGTAACTTCTATATTTGTTGATCATTTTAGCATTATTTAATTCGTAATGATTACTTTTGAGTCATTCTTGATGGTTTAATAAAATATAATTTTATTAAATATTAAAAATATGATAATATAATGTTATCTTAGTTTCAGGCTTTTAAGTTGGATAGAAGAACCATGTACATTGGGTTGATAATCACGGTCTCATTCGTACAAAAGGTATTCGCATCAAACAGGGTATTTACGTATGGTGAGTAAATGAGAGAGATATTCATCCTTCTTATTGCTAGGAAATGGTAATGATAATGGTAATGGTAATGGTATTTATATAGCGCATTTTCTATAATATTCCAATGCATGCGCTTTACAATTCAACTCAGGGGTGAGATCGGACGTCAGCTTGTAAAGGCGCCTGTGGCAGCCGCTATCAGTCCATTCGTGATCTCACCCCACCCACCCAACCCATGAATACATGTGAACAGGCCAGACCACAACACCGGGGACTACGTCTCCTACTCTTTTCGAACAGTGATGTGGGTTCGTTAACGTCCCCTACTATTTGGTACGAGGAGATGAAGGAAACAAGGCCAACGGCTTAACGTCACCGCCCAATGATGCGATCATCTGAACTGAGACAAGGTGTTGAGCACAGCCAGCATGATCTAGGAAAGAATACAGTGTTCTCCTTGCGATCAAAATGCGTAAAAAAACTGGAGCAAACAGTTGCCAAATGTCCAAAAGGGATGAATAACAAGTACTGAAAGTTTTAGCATTCCAGAGTGTTCACAATTACGACAAAATCTCATTGAGGTGGGGACTGTTAATGTCATTTCCACATGGAAGTGAAAAGGAACCGGCTTAGGTACAACAAAAACATTGCAGTTTTAAACTGAAATCCCATCTCTTACAGGTCTTATTAATGGCCATTCAGCAGAGTATGATGGGATGAACCTCGCTGCCAATAATGATTATAATCTGAATAATGTTTCAATAATCTTAAAAAGATTCAACATATCGGAAAATATCAACCTCTTTACTCAAGGTAAGACATAAACATACATTCGCCCTTGTCATTGATAAATAAGCATTAGTCTAATGCAACTTATACCAATGTTTTGTCCACATGTCAATTTTTTAATGACGATTCATTCGTTTCAATGTGTTTTCCCTTTGCGGCTACTGCATTTTCTTGAAGGCATAATACTTATTTTTGTTTATCTTTGAATATTATAGTCTATTGCTTTTGTCTGAACACTAACTTTTAAGTTATCTTCATTTCAGCTTCGTTGCTTCTTCAACAAAACGTCGTTGCACTTATCGAGGGAAGTCATACAAAGACGTCAGCATGCGCACTCTCTACAGTGACCGGCATTCCTCTCATCTGTCTCCATGGTGACAGTAGGCCCTTCGACCTGCAATGTGAAAATGCGATTCAGATGTCAGCGGGATACAGAGACTACGCACATGCTACACTTGACATACTGAACACATTTGGATGGGAAAACGTTGTACTGATATTCGACGGTAAATTTAATTCATAGTTGCTCCTTTTAAGGGTTAATGATTAACAATGAATTAACGCGAACTTGTCTTTCTCTTGCAGCGATAAACTATTTCTCGTTTTCAAGTCTGTAAAAAAGTTGTTTTTATGTGACTTCTTTTTAATCAGCGAAAATGTAGAAATACATTTCAAGACGAAAATGAGCTCAATAAAAACTTGGTTTACAAGTCATCTTTTCGTCATTTTCTCGTTTTAAAAGTAACGGTTGTCGTTTTTAATATATACCAAAGCGAAATGTTCACTATTCAGAATTTAAAATAGACTCAGGTGTTGATTATAAACGCGAATAGAGTTTGATTGGGTGTTCGGTTACAATCATACATACACTCACCCTCCTATACATATATTTTTTATTATCTTTCCCAACGGGGGGCTTTTCAAAACGACAACTAATGATTACTAAATTCTGGTTTCCTTTAACAGATGTACAACATCTCGTAGATCAGGCAACTAGTCTGAAGTGTCAGCCCGTCTTCAGACTAATCAGGCAATCCACTTTTCCTTGGAACCTCTTTAAGAGTGGGAATTTGTCGGAGGAGTTAAGGATCCTGGCATTTATTGCACATTCATCGCACGCAACTAGCTATTCGCACCACGCTTTGGTATATTTTAACACGTACACAACCCTTACTTTCAAAAACTTGAAAATGATGTCATCGGCGTTGCATTTATCGCTTATTTTCGTATTGAAATGTACTTATATTTTTAATTGACTTTTTTGCTTGTTTGCTCGTTTGTTTATTTGCTAACAGGGTAAAACAGTACAATACTACTGTAATTAACTGGTGAATTGTGTGCAGCCTACTCCTCTGGGTCTACATCCAAGTGATTAATTATTGCATAAATATTGCAGTGCTTGACGCTATAACGTTTGTGTTTCCTCAGATAGCTTTTTGTATGAAGCTGGATATTTCCAAGTTATATCCCGAACACCAAATGTTAACCACACCGTGAATCTAGTTCGGTTTTTCGAGCAGGACGAAAATGAAGATCCAACAGCATCAGTATTTAGAGCAATTGAGGAAATAGACAACATTGAAGCTGATGTTCTTCTACTTTACACCAAAACAGAAATCACTGAACTAATGCTAAAACTGGTACTGCTATACATTTATCAATTTCCATCTTGCTTTGAATTGTTAAATTATGTCGTTATTTATCCAGGGTCTTGCTACATTGTCTCCTCGCAATAAATTGTTCATGGACATAACCTTTTTCCTAATTGTAGCTTCATGCACAGATCTGTGTTTTGGAAGAACGGTGCAAATACAATTTAGTTAAATTAACTTTTATCCTTGTTCATTCACGGCAGAAACCTTGCCAACACAAACACGTCTACAAATGGATAATCCAGGGACAGGTATGATAATCAGATTATTAAATTATCAACACGTAACTTTATATATGCAGTTTGACAATACTGATATCAGTGCTTTATATCAAATGGTTTCCTTTCAACCATTGATCTCACAAGTCATGTCGATCCCGTGAGTGGCGACACGTCCTAGAAGTAGGAACCTTCCACAAGTATACATAACGCAGTGGGCACTTTTCAGGACGCAATAGGGGAGAGGCCGGCTTTGAGTGTGGCTATAGTAATCTATGACAGTTATTTTCAACTATCGATTTGACCAGGAGGTATAAACACAAAAGGTGTCTTTAAATGTTTATATCCCATTTTCCAGGAAAGTCCGCCTGACAATGTGTAATACTTCATCAGATTGAAGACTATTGTTCAAAATGTAATCAAACATGCTTTTTTTCAAAACATTATAGGCTTAATTAAATTATTTGAAATGTTTCTGCTTAGCGTTTCAATAATAATTTTGCCTCAGGTGCCACTGTACTTAAACGGCCTCCGGAACGATGTTGTTCTAGCATTGAAGATTCCATACATTCAGAGCTCAGCTCCTGATGAGCTAGAAAAGGCAGTTGGATTAAGTAACTATAGCAAAACCATCAAGGTACGTTTATTATATCTAGTTATCCCCGCGGGGTGCTAACAATGATCACTGCGAGACTAAGAAATGATGGTTGACAACTTACTTATATTGAACTAGATCTAGAATTGAATCATCCGTGCTACATTGTAAATTGAAATCGTAATTCGTATATTTTTTTCAAAGCTGATGAAATATCTAATATACTGAATGACGACAAAACTGATTGGAGGTTTAACTTATTTTGCGTACTTGTCCAACACCCGAGTAGAGTTAATACAACAAAACGTTCATTATAATTATTTCCTTAGGACCTCAAAGCACTTGCCTACGATGCAGTCCAAGTTGTTAACCAGGCGGTAAATATAAAACCGTGTTTATCGATGAACGGTACTTCAGTTGGTTTAAAAGATACAAGTGAAATGTTAACTTGCATGAGAAAGGTAAGTTGTATTTATTATTCGGGCGATTACGTCATCGCCCGAATATTAAATTGAGCTAGGTCGGTCACTGTAAGCCTCGGTCGAGTGGCTCGGCCAAACCGGTAGAATAAGAGCTGGGCAGAGTGTTGTTATTGCTGACACGGGTGAGGCAAATGATCCTGGTGATGTCATTCGTATCGATGGGGGAATTTAATACCACGGCTTTAACTGCTACAAACACTCGTCTAGTCAGCAAAATTCCCCTTTCTCACTTGAATTATAAACAATGCAGCAACACTGTCCAAAAATATATTTGCATTCCCCGTTTCGGCGTTTCGCTCGCGTAACAGCCTTTAAAAATTTCCCACCGATTCATACAACTGCGTAAACAAACAGGACACGAATTGCTCAGCGACTTCCTGCTCCTTCGAAATATTACACTACCTTCAACAAAGTCTATACATCATCCAATACTGAACAGAAACAAAACAACGTCAATGGCTTCAGAATGTAAAGCGACAACTCGGCGAATCAGGCCGCTTTTCAGCTCTTTTAACTAACATGTAATTTCCACGTAAAAAGCCGAATTTGTGATAATATATACAGCTGACTCTTTACCATAATCGTACAAACTAATGTCTAAAAATTCATTCAACTAAACTCAACTTCCCATCTAAACATTCATAAAATCCCAGTAATCAAATCGGAAAATTCAAACTACAACAAATTTCACATACCAATCAGTTATATAGAAGTTGAAATTCGTCCGAGCTAATTAGAAAACAACTTGATCACGCTAAAATACCTTCGCATATAACTACAATTACAGCGAATTCGCCCATCACATTAATATCTGCAGTTTCCGAGATTCGTAGCAGTTAAAACCGTGGTAATTTTAATCGCTGCCTCACCTTGTCAGCAGTAAAACACTCTAAGCTCTCATTCTACCGGTTTGGCCGAGCCACTCGACCGAGGCACAATTGTGACCGAGAAAGGGTAAATTATAACTCGGGAGATGACGTCATCGCCCGAATAATAACATAATACCAGTACCGCACCGAAACCAATAAAATTATTTAAATGAGTGTATTATTGAACGGAGTAACAAACAACATATGCCAGAAGCTTTTAGCATTTAAGGATACGCGCTCAGTTAAGGAGAATACATGAATGTACTGGCCAAAAAAGAAAATGTTGGATGAACTACGAAACCCGCCTGCTGCCTTCATCCCTGTGTTAGGATCAATTTAACATGTGTCACGTACAAAAGTGTCACGTACACAGACTAGGTTCAATTTAGCCTGTGTCGTGTACACAGGCTAGGATCAATTTCCTTATGTGAAAAACTGCCCATGTACACGCGTTTGTAAACTTAAACAAGAAATAAATATTACCAAGAGATCCATATAGTGTTCCGCTTTGTTTCCAATTCCGATGTATCAAAGTGCCCCTAACCATTTTATTTCTTCTCACCTGAATCTAAACATCACCAAAGGAACTTTTGCGAAAAACTTTTGCGATTTGCAGGGAAACGCGAATTTTTTATGAATATTTCCAATATTCTAAATCCTATTTTTTTGTCCCGCTGTTAAGAAGGCCGAAAGGCTCACATGTTCCTTAATCCACGTCACAGTTCCTTTGTTTTTACGTCACGTGTTCCTTAATCTACGTCACAGTTCCTTTGTCTGAAGTCACGTGTTCCTTAATCTACGTCACAGATCATTTGTGAATCGAGAAGGACCGAGAGGAGACTAAGGCAAATGGTGAGCCAAATTGGCGGAACATTTGAAAGTTTTATAAAATTCATTAACAATTCGCAATCGCAAATTTTTTCGCAGAAGTTCCTTGGGTGATGTTTAGATTGAGATGACAAAAATAAAAAGGTTAGGGGCACTTTAAATGAAGGAACATTATCCTTGTTTGAGTGGAAATAATTTTAAATACAATTGGCAATAACCATTTTCACTTGTGGGGATCGTGTATGAGTAATCTAATCTAATAATGACTGGACTGCCTGTGTTCCTTTCAGGTTAATCTTCATGGTTTAACAGGCCCTATCCACTTTGACGAGTATGGAAAGCGACAAGGAATTGAACTGGAAATATTGAATCTCAGAAACAATTCCTTTAAAAAAGTAAGTGTTGAAAAATTAAGCCGCGATAATGATGTCGTTTACTAAGTTGCTTGTCAAAAATAACGCTGGCATCCTAAAATGATGTCGAAGTGATTACTTTCATCATAATTTGAAGAACGTAAACTAATAATTAAATACTCTTGAAGTAAGAAAACTAATAGCCAGCGAAGGGGTTTTTTCAAGGTTTTCTGAGACCGAATGCGGTATGCCCGCAGACATTAACTTAAGAGTATACTTGCATGATGTCAAGCACTTCCGATATGATATAGTAGCTTGTGTCACTGACAGAATAATATATTTCTCATATTTCTGCCAAGCTTAAAATATACCATCATTTCTTTCACAAATTCTCATTCATCGACAAATCTAATCCTAGCAGTATTGCGGGATGTTTGTCACACTTGAACCTAGTTATATGGCCTTAGCTCCCACGAGTCTCCTGTAGCTCAGTGGTAGAGCGTCCGACCGGTGTGCGGAGGTCATAGGTTCGACTCCTGTTGGGGGAACTCGGAATTTTTTTTCCGAGTAGCTTGTGTCACCGACAGAATAATATATTTCTGCCAAGCTTAAGGTGGCCCGCGGGTATTTATCGGGCTGACAGGTCCTTTTTTAAAACGCGCTTTTGAACAGGAAAACGTAAAACGTAATTTTTCAGAATCTGATAAAAGAATCCTAAAATAATATAAAATGATAAATTTTGTGGCTACGGAAAAACGTCTTATAACTGAAACAAATCGAGTTTGATCGCCACAAAATTTATCATTTTATATTATTTTAGGATTCTTTTATCAGATTCCGAAAAATTATAGAAACCGCTTTACGTTTTCCTGTTCAAAAGCGCGTTTTAAAAATGACCTGTCAGCCCGATAAATACCCGCGGGCCACCTTAAAATATACCATCATTTCTTTCCACTTCCGATATGTTTTTATTCTAATTGAAAGGCTATAGTGTCAATTATTAATTCAAATAAGTTCCAAAAATCCGTGAATTTTCCATGATGTCATAATGATGTATTACAGTCCTATAGGCCCGTGACATTTATTTTCGTTCATATCTTGTTTATAGATAGGTATGTGGAGTGAAAGAAAACACTTCGTCCTGTTTGAAAATATTTTACGGAACATGGAGAAATCATTTCCTGGTGGAGGGAGTCTGGAGGGTAGAAAGCTCAGGGTTGTCGTTACCGAGGTAACGGTACTGATTTGATGGACCTACTATAGCTAGTGGAGCTCGCAGTTAGACTTTGTAAATAATCCAGTGCAACAGCGCATGTTCCCAGTTTATAGAAGCGTGTGAAATCAGGCCTGCTTTTATTTTTGTAGGATACAGCAAGACGAGCGAAACAAAACTTTACTTCCTTGTAAAGACGCTGTAAAGAGGACGTGTATATGTCACACTTACAAATTTGAAAGCGTTATCAAAAATATCGGATTAGGGGTATTGATCGACCAAGGCGAACATAGAGCGGCTTTCGATTGAGTGTCGTGAAACCAAAATCAAAGTAATTGCAATGACCAATCACAACAAACGTAAACAAACTCAAAGCAAATACACGTAACCGGCGCGAAGTGTGGGAAAACGCGTGTGACCAAGTCGCTATTGCCGGGTTAAATTGGTTTTGAATCTCACTTGTTGGTTGAGAAGGTGGCGCGAGTTTTTTTAAACTAATCATAGAGAGTAGTAAAGCAATTTCAACGATAACTTTCTACAGTCAATTGAAAACCGCTCTATATATGTCAATTAAATTTCATTTGTCTTCTTTTTACGACACGAAAACAGACTGCACCGTTCGTCATCAGGAAGAAGAAGAAGCATAAAGACAATATAACTTCATACGAAGGATATTGCATCGATCTGCTGAATGAACTGGCCAGAAATCTAAAGTTTACTTATGAGATCTACGCCTCCCCGGACGGCCTGTACGGCGCTGAAACCGAAAATGGAACCTGGAACGGAATGATTGGCGAGTTAGTGAGCAAGGTTTGTAAAATCTTCCTGTTGTGTTATTCCCTTTCAGTACCATAAAGATGCACGTTGATTGGCTAACCGAGTTGATCTCAAATCAACTTCCAACTTCCAACTTTATTCACGTCCTTTAATCGTTTGGAAATGTTTGAAAGCTCTGATTTAACACGACGAGTGAGGTTTTCAGATGACCGGTCCAGACTGATCACACTAATGAAAACATCTTCACAGGGGAGGGGCGTGAGTTCATTTTCCCGAACAGCGGCTGGTAATCAAGCCTGGTATTGTTTTTAGCGTCATTCTGTTCACGTCTTTGTAAGAGGTGAGCCAATAGGCAATCCGACATATTATACTTGATGGCGACAAGCTTTACTTTGATTTCCAGTAATTGTTTAACTCCCTTCATTTTTCTGTCCAAAGCATGCTGATATCGCTGTTGCGGCACTTACCATAACTGAAAGTCGAGAGAAAGTAGTGGACTTTATCGGTCCTTACCTGTACTACACTGAAGAAATGTTACTGAAGAAAACATCTTCCAGCGAGACAACTGATCAGTTGCTACAGTTTTTAGATCCGTTTGATAGCTACGTTTGGCTTGCTACTTTAACCAGCCTCGTTATCATCTCTGTTGCTGTGTTTGTAATAAACTACTTCAGTCCTTATGGATACAAAGATGACAATGGCCGAGGCACATCAGAGGAGTTTAGTTTTTTCAACAGTGTGTGGTTCGCTTTGGCTTCTTTGCTACAACAAGGAGGTGACAACACACCAAGGAGTTTGTCAGGTATGGAGGCATGTAGTGGGAGCGTGGTCGTCTAACTTTTGGTACAGTCGAACTGCTATTAAGCGGCCGGCACCCTCGGGGAAATGGCAAGTTTCATCATAAATTAGCATAAGGCGTGGTAGAAAATCAAAAGATTAGTGACAACGGAATCACGTCAAGAGGTTAATAAACATGTATTTGAATATTTTCATCAGTCGTCAACTTCTATTTTGGACTCTTATCTGTCATCAGCGTTTTCAAACAAGGCCAAACTACGTGTATTGGCCGCTTATGGGAGTAAAAACAATAGGAGCTCATAGGGACGGCCAAAAAGGTGCCCGCGGACGCTTAATAGAGGTCAAGGTATACGAGGCATTATAATCCATCACATATTTTTCTCGCGCGCGATTGGTCTAAACACGTCACGTGACACCGCCAAAACTGGAAAATATCCGGTGATATTCCCCAAGTGATATTCCCCAGTTTTCAAAATTTGCGTTTTACGTTCGCACGTTCAGTTTTCGATCAAAATAAATTGTTAAATTGTATAGAACAGAATGTTTTGAACACACTAGCAATATTTTTGAGCGCTAACATAATTATTTTGACGTTTAACAGCTTGGCGAAGATCTCATAAAAAGAGCGGGCCTTGGGTAAAAATATTTGAAGGATAATAAGCACAATAGCCTCCACTTAATTTGGCTTAAAAATTCGGCAAAATACCAGCTGGATTGTCTCGTTCCGAGGTTGGTACCAACAGTTAGTTCATTGTTTTAGGTCGTATTCTCACCGGAAGTTATTGGTTCTGTATTCTTATCTGGGTCTCAACATACACTGCCAATTTGGCCGCGTTTTTCACGGTGAGGAACACTGACAATCCTATCAACAACCTTCAAGACATCGTGGAGTCCTCTTATCAAGTTGGAGTTATTGGATCGTCAAGTGTTTACGAGGAATTCAGAACAAATCAGTATAAAACGTACAGGAAGATTTGGCACAGAATGCAAGCGGCAGACACCATAGTTCAAAGTACATCTGAAGGTTTTCAGAATGTACGGGAAAAGACGATTTTGTGTTTATTGGGGACGGGCCTAATCTCAGATATGTCGCCAACCAGCAACCTTGCGATCTGACAGTAGGTAAATACGGTAAACTTGGAATTGTTCGTAATATATCGCAAAAGTATATTTCACTGCCTCATTATTATTACTTTTATTATTATTTTTTGCTCGCATGTGGGAGGCGGCAGCCTAATTAATACGGACACTAACGGCCAAAGAAAACTGGCCGTAATACGGGGTTGGTCGGAATTATGGAGACGGATATTTCATGGAAGTTCCTTGTTCAGAGGGATGCCAGAGACAATCGAACTCTTAATAGACTTATTAACATTGAAAACAGTTTCAGTCTATGCGAAAGTGTGAATAAGTAAAGTGATACTCGTGTTTTTATTGTATTTGTTCAATGATTTGCTATATTTAATCCATCGCGGATTTAGTGGCCGTAATGCGGGGTGAAATTACAAAGAAAATAGGCGCACGGGGATATAGATAGGATAGGATAGGCGCACCGTTGGCCGTATTACGAGATGGCCGTATTAAAAGGGGTTTTATACAAGAGATAAAGAGCGATTTCGCCGCCAAAAATAGGTGGCCGGATTAACAGGGTGGCCATAAGGCGGGGTTCCACTGTATTTACCATTTTTGATCGCAAGACCTCTATTTCAACTCATATTTCAGTTAAACGCTGTGGGTTTTTTTCTTAGTCCCAGGTTTAAGCACAGATAAAGGACTTTCATTCGCTTTGCAAGACAATGATCCTCACGCTAAGGACTTCAAACTGGCCATTCTACGTCTACACGAGAATCATTTCCTTGACAACTTGAGGAGGGAATGGTGGGAAACCAAAAATGAGTGTCCCCAGGAACATGAAACAAGTAAGAAAGCAGCTATATAGTTGGATTTGACACTGGGGTCTCTATTACTTCGCAATTGCAAGTAATATTCCTAGATTTGTTTTATCGGCTTG
The DNA here is from genome assembly GCA_029204205.1 of Desmophyllum pertusum. Lineage (NCBI taxonomy): Eukaryota > Metazoa > Cnidaria > Anthozoa > Scleractinia > Caryophylliidae > Desmophyllum > Desmophyllum pertusum. Next base: position 1,134,471 of record MU827780.1, on the reverse strand, counting down.
TTTGGGGTCATTAGGATGCACATACATTCAATGATGTCTGAGCGGACACTCTAGGACCTCTAGTAAGCGGACAGCTCTTGACAAAACTCCGCTTGAACTCTAGCTCATACAAACTCTGTATTAATAAAGTATATTATCGTTTGTCTCTCGATGTAGTCACTTGGATATAGATCGCCACGTTTCGACTGTTTGCTGCTAGTCTTCATCAGGCGATGGAGTCGACTGGTTACGCGTCACCATCTGTAGCACGATGGTCTGCAGTGATTGGCGGGTTTCGATCCTCCTCGTTATTCCGTGAATAAGTTAACACTCTGTTCCCCTCGCTGTCCGCTGTTGTACCGGTCTCCTGCTGTTGTGTTTCTTGACCGTGGGCATCCATGCTTATAGAATCTCAATTCCGTTTTCACTGTTTATGTTGTTAGGGTTAAAGGGGCAGTATCACGGGAATTTGATGTCATTTCAAAAACCAAAAAACGTTTTTTTTATTAACAGAAAACTAAAAATAATGGTCAAATTGTGTTATAAATTACCATTCTAGTGTACTAAAACTGTCAATGAGTGTCTCTGGCCATAGAAACTGGGTCGGAATGGATCGCAATGGGCTAACTTTTCGCATTTTCGTTTCCAAAATGCACTAGAACAGACCATAATTTGTTCCTCTTTCAAGAATTTGGTTGATTTATTTTTCTTGGGGTTCTAGAATTATTTTGTAAATAAAAAAGGTACCGAAACACAGTTTTGACCAAAAAAGGTCAAAATCTCCGTGATACTGCCCTTTAAGTCTGATTTGAATAGCCTATTTGATCCTGTGTGAGTACCAGTGCAATAAACTTTACCTCGTTCCAAAGCAGATAGTGGAAACTCTGTATAAACACATTCCCGTAAGCGATATCAGCTCCAGTTGCGGACACTTTTTCTGTTTCTCGTATGTAAAAGGGAGCTTTTACTGTAGTCGTTGGCATCGTCCGCGTACTAACAGCATTGAAGAGTAATTATTTGTAGTATTTAAACCATTCAAGCAGCAGAGTAATAGTCAATTCAATGTCAACTTTGTCGACGTTTTTTGAAATGTGAACTAACACTCACCCTCTCACCCTCTAAATCTAAATCTAAATTGTTGATCCGCAAAGGGGCCAGCCCATCACTGCAGATATGCAGTGCTAGTGCAAGTGCAATATACTTGTTAAAGTAATCGTGCTAATATAAATGCTGAATAAAATATGGTAAAATGATCATATAACTTAATAAACGTGCTCTGGTGCAATTGCGCAAACATTACAATTCAGTTAATTACTCTAAATTAATAAAATGCGCTTTAAGAGCTGCCTTGAAAGTCGATCAGTTAGCCAATGTCAATTGCGTCAGGTCAACCGTGTGGTAGTCACAACCTGAGGTCTGGGGCAAGTGAATACGAAAAAACCCCTTCCATTTCTTGAAGGCGTCGGCCGCTTAAAAACGAAAAAAAACCCGAGGGATTCATGACCCGGGCTCGCCCCAGGCTTTCCCGGTTAATTAGCTATTGGTCAGCAAACAGCTTCTTGGTGAGGTGAAAAGTTTAATAGGGGGAATATAAAAATGTTCAATTAAATATGTGACAAAATATTTTTTGATGCTAGGAAAAGGCCAAGTACGTAGTTATGACATATTCATGCAGATATATTTTTTTCTGAAACCCTTGTTATAAAAATCTAAAATACATAACTGCATCTTATGTTATTTTTTCAGCACTGTCTCGAGAGCGTATCGGTCTGATGAGTATGCTGGGAGTGTATGTGGTGATGGGTGTTGGGATAGTTGTTGCATGTCTGACGCTGATTGCAGAAATCTTCTGGAAAAGAAGACAGCAAAAGATTATCAGCAAAGTTGGAGTTAGAAGGTTTGTGAACAGAGTGGATTTTAATATAGTTAATATATGAAGGACCATCGCAGTTGTGTACGCAACTTATAAGGCTGAAAAAAGGCTTGAGCGGAATTCGAACCCATAACCTCTGCGACACCGGTGCCATATTTGTAAACTGTAATTTCTACATGTAGGTATTTCAGTATCTCAGATAAATGCAGCTCGTTCTAATCAATCACCTTTCAGAAATTTCTTAGCCAGTATTATAACAATCCGACATTTTTTATCTTTTTCAATAAATCATGTACATTATTTATCGGCCAGGAGGTCCTTTATATAGATCAACCCTGTGCCCCTCGGTCTTAATCGGAAATATTAAGATTATACCGAGTTGCGAATATGTTGACTTGATCAGTTGTCCGGAAGAAGTAATCAAAGTTTATTTGCCACAATAAAAGAAGATGCCAATCATAAGTACACAGAAGCCCTCGGATTACAAGGAGAGCCCCTGTTATATTATTCTATTTTAAAAGCCATTTTACAAAACTGCAGTTAAGTGCCGTAGTATCCCTGTATATTTTTACGCGTTATGCTGTATGACGAGTCCGGTTGGACATACAAAAGCGTGCGCTTACGGTTGCCATAGCAATTAAATAACCAGCTTGAAAAAAATAACTAACTATAAATAATTATTATTAATTATTAGCTTGTGTTTTTACCTATAGCTAAGTGTATTGTCCACGTTAAATAAAAGTCTATCTATCTATCTATCTATCTATCTATCTAATGCGGAATATTTGTAAGCACTAAAAACACAAACCATCTGCTATTGATTTCTAGCTTTTTGATATTGGTTCTCTACTTATCTGTTATCAGCGCACATTTATAAGCCTGGTTTTCATATGTCGGGGAAATCCCAGACCATCGGGGATTTTGTTATTTCCCGACCGTCCCAGACATTCCCGACCCAGGAAGACATTTGGAGACCTCGTCTTGTTTTCATACTTTGGGAATGTCTGGGACGGTTGGGAAATCGCAAAATCCCCGATGGTCTGGGACTTTCCCAATATATGACAACCAGGCTTTAATAATTCACCTTTATATAATGGTAAATGGACGTATAGTGTGTTTACAGTTTTCGTCGTCGCGACGAGAACATTTTACAAAATATGGATAAAGGAGCTATGTCACGATATTTTAAGCCATTCTTCTGATGAACAAAATTACTTTCGAATTGAAGGAAACCTCGAAATAATAGTTTAATAAGGTAAAAAAAACACCAAAGAGATAATAACATACCGAAAAGAAACAAGGATGGTTAACATTGAGGAAGATTGAGACGGATTGCGAACGACGAACTTGAAAAAAATGGCCAATTTTTTCAAGATGCGTTAATCCGTGACGTAGCCCCTTTAAAATCATTAAATATAAATAGCATTTGCCCTATCGAAAAACAAGTAAAATATCACTATTCAGTCTACTAAATGTACACAAAATTTGATACAAAAAGTTTAATGGAAAATTCCTGTATATGTACAGCATCCCGAACAACGAAAGCAACTGCAAATTAAGCACTAAAGGTAGAAGACATTCACGGAAGATACGAAAGAGAAAATCGGGTTTACACCATAAATTTAGTTTTTCACATTATATCTCGAAGAAGGTAAAATGACATTTCTAGGTTGATTATCATTTCTAGGTTTAACTTATAGTTGGTACTTTATTCCAATTTATACTTATAGTATTGTATATTAGCAATTTGCTAACTTTTGTACCTGAAGGAAATACCAGTGAACAAAATGTATAAATAAAGTACAGAAGGGAAATGTCAGCTGCGCCCTCGCGTACAATTTCGATCTGTGGTATTTTTTTTGCAACGTACCTTTTCCCATCAATAAAATACCATAAGGACTACCAAGAGGGCTAAATTACCTTTAAATATAACATTATACAAATTTGACAACAGAGGCTCGCGAACTTTCGTTTTTGCCAACGCGAGCCTTGATTGCCCATATTTTTTTTTATTTCATATTGTTATCACACTTTATTACAATGCTCATTTCAACTTTATATCGGACATACCAAGATGCATTTTTAGCCTCTGAAGTTACTCAATGTTTGCCTTTTCACGTAGTGCTTGAGATTGCAATTCTTTACAGAGCGATGGAACACCCTCAAGTGCTACAAAACCTTTAACAGTTCCTATTGCTAGAAAGCAGAATAGTAACGCTGTTATTCAAACGTAATCTCGTTCCATCCCGTTATAAACTGTTTCCATTCAAACACACAGAACTTGGTCAATTTTGATCGTGATTTTTGCATAATTAATGAGGCAAAACTTGGCCACGAGGGCTTGATTTCTCGAAAGTTTTATTTTTCCAGAAAGTTACAATAATATTTTCGCTGATAGTTCTCCAAAAGTGTCCTTCAGCCAAGTTATCAGGATTTTCGATTTTTCGAGCTGGCCAGCGATTCTCGAAATTTCCAGTCAGGGCCTCTTTTAAAAGTACCGTGAAAGTACCATTAAATACCATCAATGTCATGAAATGTTAAGATCTATAAGTAATGACTCTGTAAGTTTCTAAAAATCATGTCAAATCAAGACAATTATTATATCGCCATTCAAAATTTTGAAAAATTAAATTGTCGTGAAATTTTTTATGTAGTAAATTATAATGCCTATTTGCTGATCGATTTACAGTCCTGCTTAAAATGTATCTATAATTATCCACGTTAACCTTACTAGCACAAATCAGTTGTTAAACTACATGGAAGTGATTCCCTCTTCGTGGTCATTGATTTCTGTTGCCAAATTTACACTTCCTTGAGATTCAATTTCCAGGCTTTTATCCTTCAGGGAATCCTAATAAAACAGAAATAATATAACGGTACGTAGGATAAACAAAAAATTAAGTGATGATGAATATATGAAATAATTCATATATGTGAACTGCAGTGGAAAGAACGAAAGAGAATGAGATCTTCGCAGTTATATTTCAACTTAAGCAGTTGAAAAGAAGGCCTGGAAAAAATTCAGGCTCCAACGGGATTCGAACCCATGACCTTTGCGATTCCGGTGCAAACGCTCTACCACTGAGCTATGAAGCCACTGGGAGCTGGTCAATTGCGAGTTCGAATCCCGTTGGAGCCTGAATTTTTTTCAGGCCTTCTTTTCAACTGCTTAAGTTGAAATTTAACTGCGAGGATCTCATTATCTTTCGTACAAAACTTAAAAGTGTTTGATCATATTTAATAGAGGGAAATGGTTACGAAGCCCGGAAACTTCAAAGGAATAAACAAATTAAGATGCCAAGATTTATGTTGGAAGGTCCATGACCGCGCATAATCTTTTGTTTCACGCTCTCGCACTGGTTGAATTAAGTAACCGAAACGTTTATATTGGTTAGTTGCTTGAACACACGTCAAAACCAATTGTGTTTTGTTCGCGGTCAAGGCCATTTAAGCAAATAAAAACAGGCAACAAAGAATTTTTCGGACTTCATAGCCATAACCTTTATCGACTATGGCTTGATGAAGTATATTAATTATAACTTGAAAATCAGCGAAACACAATTATAGCTAATTATATAAAAACGTATTTTTTTGTAGTCTTGTATGAGTAGTTAGTGCGTAACCTCGCCTAGTTAAGATTTCGATCCTACTGTATATGTACAAGTCAACTATTTCCGTTCCTTCATCCTCCCAAAAAGATCTGAGTGGCATCCAAATGATCAGTAACCGTACGAGTGATTGGCAAATCAATCATGTGTATGATTACAGATAAATTTAGACGGCACAAAGTAATGTTTTAAGTTAATCATATAATTATAAAATAATAATACTTATAAAATTCGAGGGAAAATAACGATCGGTTTAACTCGTTGGTGACTGAAAACAACAATTGATTTTATTCTTGAGATTCACGAGAAAAGGAACCCATTCAAATGCAACCGTCCAACAACAGCGAATTAAAATGACAATTGTCCAATTATTCAGGCATGACACGTTTAATTCGATAATTTTGTTATAGTTTAGATCAATACAACAATTAAAGCGCAGCAATCTACATTTTTACCAATCGAGACAATTTATCTAGTATTTATGTTCTTGTATGTTTGTTTGTTCGTTTATTTTTATTGTTGTTTTCTTTTTCATTTAACTTTTCATAGACTATTCAGTTCTTACTCACTTCTTTGCTTTGCAGCTCCTGCTCAAGTGACGTCACAAGCTCAGCGAATGAAGGGCGCTGTGAGGGGTCTGGACGCCAGCATGACGTCATTATCTCGTAACTGTCATAATAGCAGCAAAAACGTAGTTTGTAAACAGAACATTAGACGTTTTTAAATAGTGAGTTTGACTGCAGGCTTCAACTTCTTACTTTTTCAGTTGAGCACACCGTTAATGTTTATACCACCAGACCTGCCTCGTACCCAGGCGTCCCTCTTATTCCGGCCCCACAAGTATTTACATAAGTGCCAGCTTGCCTCAATGAAAATACATCGCATGAAAAAAACATCCGGGCCCAGTTTTTCAAAGGACGATTTAGCAAATCAAGGATTAGCGAGATATTGATATCAGTTTTTTAACTTTTCAGGTCTTCTGCTTATAGTTCGTGTCCTTCAGTTTGACTTTAGCCTGAATCTCCATCTCAACAAAACATTAGCAGTGAAAAACAATGTTATACAAGAGAAATTAAAACCTCGATTGACTATTAATCCAGTTTAGCGTTGATCGGCTTTCAAACAACCGAGCCCGGATGTACAAAGACTTGGAACTTCGGTAGCTGTTCACTGATCCTTTGGACAAAATGTTCTGAAAATTTGCCAGAGTCGGTCAAGAGAGGCAAGATATATTTTAAAACATGTGGAATGGGTTGGAAGAATTTGGTAGCTCAGTCTTTGAATTGTGCCAAGGTGAAGGTCAATTTTGTTTTAATATCAGCTCAATGAATATTTCAGCAAGTATATTTAGTCAAATATAAGTTTGACTGATAATGATTTTCTGCTGATCTTCGTGATTCTTCACCTTACATTTTACTTTTAATTAAGTGATCCAAACTATTTATTTAAAAAAGTTACTTACACTCCGGCTGGGCATTCATCCGGCTTTGCTAATCTTTTTCCTGACTTAATAAATTCGACAACCTCCATCCCTCCAAGACCGGAATACGGCATTTTACCTGAAACGAAACAGACAGTAATGTATGGTAATGATCAGCAAGTTTACATAAACCAACTGCAGGCCTTTTTCCTGCGTACAGTACTTAGTTAACTACTATAGAATAGGATTTCGATTTTTGGCTCTTTTCCTAATTAATAATATATTACTTTACATGACCTTCCGACGGGATATCAGATACATTTAATTGGACATGTTTAGTGGGGTCTTTAGTCTTGGCTCAATTTTTTTCGGCAGGATATTTGTCTAGGTTGAATGTTGAATTACGCAAATGATAATTTTAATTTACATTGGTTTATTCAATGCGAGTAATAAAATAAACATAGTTTACCTGCAGACTCTATCTCCCATAATAGCACGCCAAATGACCACCTACAAAGAAAACGTAATACATACAAAGTCATACACCATGACCATATAAATGGGTGGGTGATGGAACCCGTCCCCTTGGGTTTCCGTTGTTATAAGACCCTTGAAAGCATTTATATCTTTAGTATACATGTAGATATTCTGTAACTTGCTCAACCAGTGTCAACAATATAGTTGTGACGTCTCGCCATCTTGGATCCACAATCTTGGATTTCACTACATAAATCACGCTTAAATCAATTTGGTTTATAATAATGCCCAGAAAAGATTTGTGATTTCATCAGTAAGTGAATATTATTATTATTATTTTTTTTTTTTAAGCGTGGAGTTATTTTCATACAAATAAAATTACACGTCTGTCTTTGGTTTATAATAATGCCCAGAAAACATGTTTTATTTCATCAGTCAGTAAGTGAATATTGTTGTTTTTTTATGTGTAGAGCTCTTTTCATAGAAGTAAACTTACACGTCTGACTTGGTATTGTACGTGTAATCCTCCAAAGACTCCAGCGCCATCCAACGAACTGGTAATATTCCCTTGTTTGGTAAACATTATCAAATAATTTTTAAAGAAAATTTCAAAACAAAAGACTGAACTTAAATAGTGCAAGTGACATGAATAAATAAAAAATTAATGTCTTACAGTTACAGTCCAAGATGCCATTGTAATTGTTTACATTTAGTTGCACTCACAACTATATAACATGTGAATTCTGCTTAATCTACGGTTACGTTTTTCGCTGTCGTCAATCGACGTCTCAGGAAACAGGATTTCACTTCAACGGATAAAAGGTCACGTCCGTTGGGTTTTGATTGGTCGATTTTGATCATAAAAAAACGGACTCGCAAAAATATCCAGCCGTAGTACACTTCCGGCTGAATAACCTCTTTTTATTGATCCTTAATTGAGCCGTATATATGCTATTGCTTAACCGCCTTTAATAATGGCCTGTTCGACCTGTGTAGTTTCCAGTACATATATTTGTTCATCTGATCTATCTATTTAGGCATATTTTGGGCGTATATAATATATATTAATAATAATAATAATAATATAATACATTTATATAGCGCCAAAATCCAAACGTCCAATGGCGCTTTACAATATTGATTAAAAAGAATATTGTGTGGTTCCAGAAAATATCCATACCCCCACCCCCACCCCCCTCCACGGAAGGCAACTGGAAATTCCGAGGGGGTGGGGGGGTTAAAGGCCCAGGAATTCCGAAGGAGAGGGGGGGTTCACGCAGAGCTTGTTTTCCAGAGGGTTCCCTTCTGAACAAACACAACAAATTCGTAAGAAATACTTACGTACTTTGTCTCTATTTTCGAGGAATGAAACCAAGCCAAATCAAACATTCTGGCCATTGAAATAAACCCAAACATTTTGTTCTTTCATGTATCTTTTATTTTCTGAGTTTACCGCCTCTCTAAATGAGAAAAAATGTCTCTTGAAGTTGCAAGCACGAACTGAACCGAACGGGATCAAAATGGCCGACCAAAACTCCTTCCCAGTCCCCTGGCCATTGTTTCTTGGAAAAGCCAGGTTGCTCAGCTTTGTTACGAACACGAACGATTTTCGAATTTTCCTTCGTCGTGCAAGCGCTAAGCAATGGCAAAGTGTCTTGAAAACAAAAACATAATCAGACTTCAAGACAAGTAAGTTAAATTTCTGATTGGAAAGAAAGATATTCTTTCTTTCTTTGGATTAAATTTGTGATTCACGTTCATTGTTTGTTCTTTCTGTAAACTCTGTTAGCCGTGTGCGTGTTGATGAAAGTGATCGGATTGTAACGTATATTTTGCGTAACGGAGTCTTCATTTTTTTAGGTACAAAACCTTTTGGAATTTCCGAGCGGGGGGGGGGGGGGATCCATGTTTAAAAATACTGGAAATTCCTGGGGGGAGGGGGGGTCATCAAAGACCCCCTTGGAACGGAAATTCCTGAGGGGTGGGGGGGGGGGGGGTGAAAACCAAAATGTCTTCCGTGGGGGGGTATGGATATTTTCTGGAACCACACATTGTAAGAATCTGATATTTTCTTACCCCTGATATATTTTCGTATTCGCCACTTTCGTACACATCCCGTGACAAGCCGAAGTCAGAAACCATGGCAACATTGTCCTTGCCAAGAAGCACGTTTCGTGCTGCAAGATCACGATGAACACACTGGGAAAAAACAAGAGATAAAACAATAAAGGTAAACCTTCTGTAATTAACCCCCAGAGTCAAAATTGAGCCAATAAAGGTGATTCTAACTTTTAAGTCTGTAGATGAAACCCTACTGTGTGACTACTCAAATGAAAGCTATAGAACAATACTTTCGTGTGGTATTATTGGTTTTGAAAATTTTTTCAAAACGACATTTAAGATTATTTACTCGATTTTCAACTTAGAACTCTTGGGAGTGAAATGGTTAAGTCATACTCACCCGCTGTTGCCAACAACTTTATTTCTACATATAATTATAACCGTGACTGTAGTTACAGCAGGTGTAAAACATTTGTAAGTAATTGGAGGCTCATAAATGTATAGATGTCTTCTGAATTTAACCCTATAGGGGGATATAAACAATAAGGCCATTTCCGAGTCGTCCTTTATGTAATATTTCAAAACGAGTCCTGATGCACAACCTTCCACATGGAAATGCGTTTTAATCATAAGTTCATTCTAAAGTAGCGTCGAGAAAATAGAGAGGCTGTAAACAGTCTATCATTTGAATGTGAGCCAGCACTGGTTTTGAAACAGAGGCAAAAGGAAACTCGGAGATGCACTGATTGTTCCATTTCTTAGCAATTTTCAGTTAACGATTCGATATCGCAATAACTCATTAAGGCTGCGTCAAGACAGACAAAGCAGTCAGTTTTTTGTCTGTTGTTTCACGCCGCAGTCCCCTCAAGAATGCTTTTCTTCCTTAAATAATAATAAAGAGTTTATCCATGTGCTTAACTACGTTTTTTATTTGTATTCTAACAATTTTTTATTGTATTTACTTTTGAGAGCTTATTTACCTTTTTGCTGGATAAGTGCAACATTCCATTAGCCACGTCTCTTGCGATCCTCGCTTTGTCGATGTGTGGGAAATTTACTTGTCTTTCAGCGACGTTGATATATGAATTTTCTCTGTTTTTCTGTAGTTGATGCAACAAGCAGCCATTCTCAGCCAGGCGAACAATCACCAATATTGACCCTAGTTATGGTTACAGTGATATTAATATGAACTCTAGAGAATTAGATATTCACATGCATATCAACGGTATTCGAATCCATGACCTTTGCGATTCCGGTATAAACGCTCTTACCACTGAGACATGAATTCACTGGGAGCTGGACAAGTTATATTTATATACGTCAAGCTTCAATATGCGATGATGAATGCATGGAATAAGCTGAAATGGACTGCGGTGGAAAGAACGAAAGAGGATGAGATATCCAGGCTATCTGCTGTATAAGTTGATATATAACTGCGAAGATCGCATTCTCTTTCGTTCTTTCCACGGCAGTTCACTTATATTATTTATTTCATATATTCATCATCGCATATTCATCACAAATTTAAAGTCTCTCAGATAAACAGGAGAGATGATTTTAAAGAACTACTAACTTAACTTAAAGTGCAACTAACCCCAAAATGTTGTATTCGTTTAAATAAATGTACTTGTTATTTGAAACTTAACTGCGAAAACATTTTTGGATTTGGTTGAATCCTTCAAAATTAACTTAGTTCACTATGGTGGTTATTTGGAGTAGCAACGACAAACGTTTGAGGATGTCAAAACTGTAGTGATGTGGCTTGTTTCCTTTCAGCTTTGCTTCAATTTCCAGGCCCGAGCAGACCGCGCGCGGAGCAAGCCGATTTTCAATCGATCGACTATCTCTTGGCTGCGTCTCAAGCAACTCTTAATACACTTCTCTATAAACTCTTGATATACAAACATTAAGCATGGACAAATACTTAAATAGGACAGAGCCAATACAAGCTTTATTGTATGACATATAATATTTGGTAAATTGTAACCTCGCTAAACAGCTGCAGTTACATAGCGACAGCAGTAGCATCGCTAAGATTTTGAAGCGAATCATGTTTGCAGTGAGTTCCACATGAACACCTACAATAAAGGTAAGAGAATAAGACAATTCTGCTCTGTTTAATTTTCACTGAGAACGCGAATAATACATTTCGTAGCCGGGCATGACAGCAACCACGTTTGTTTAAATTTACGCAATACTTGGCAACTTGCGACTCGCCAAGAATCCACATGTTCCGTGCCGTCCAATCTTTTTTGGAGCATTCGTTCTAAATCTTCATTTTCTTTAACTTCTTCGTCGTACGTCTTTAGCCATTCTTCGTCCGCCAAGGGTTCATCAGCATACATATATGACATTTCATCGAGGCTTTCATTGCTTGTAGAGCGTTCTACAACAGCCGACTCGATCTCATCTTCTACCTCCATGTCGTATTCCGGAATAAAACATATCTCAGAATCTTCGGAATCATAGTTGGACTCCGAATTTGTGTCGCTGGAAGACATATTTCTTTGTGGATAAAATTGCAATAGTTATGAAGGCGCAAAGAAAAAGAAATCATCCGAAGAAGTTTATACACAATGTAAAGCCATGACAAAAGTCTCTTGTCGCTAATCAGAACGTTCCCGGCGTTACGTCACAAGATCCCGACCCAGGACCCCAATATTGCGCGGTCGTGGGACATAAAATTCCAATTTTAAACGGCTGCAGAAACGCGGGGATTTTATCGATTGCGATATTTTTTTCGCAGACGTTATCAGGATAACAAGGAAATTTATTTCAGCGAAAAAAATGTTTTGGGGTTAGTTGCACTTTAACTTAACTTAACTTAACTGACATTGAGCTACAAAAGCAGGATCGGCACGATGCGTGATTATTAAATATTTAGCATATAATGTATGACTATAGTATTACCACCTCCATACATTCAACACGACAAATTTCAAGAACTGTATAATTTTAGAATAGACAAAGTAAATATACTTTAAAATATGAAATTATTTATTGACTATATTTACCGCTCTTTGTACAAGCTCCAATAAGACTTATGACGTTAGGATGTTCGCCAACTATGACCATGATATGTAGCTCGTTTATCAAGTCCCGCCTATCTTTTTCTGTGGCATTCGCTGTAATTGATAATGCTCAGTTTTAATTATTTCTAATAGATTGTAAGGTACGTATAAAGGCGTTTTCATGCACTCATAATCAATCTATGTGTTTTCACAAGGGAAAAGCCAGGACCTGATCGCTCAATATAAACACGAAGCGATTACATATATAGCCTTTCTGAAAGGCTCAGCAATCAATCAAAAATGCCAATCAGACGATTTCAGGATAATTCAATGTCAATCCGATTCCTGGGCTGATATGCCTTAGATTTGAAATATATCATCTTCTTTGTGATAATTAAATACTGCAAGGTTAGCTTCAGCTGTCGAAAGGAATGTTAGGGAGTGTAGGCTGTATATAATTATATTTCCTAATATGTCCAGATCCTAAGATGTTCAGTTCTGCCACGGATATCATCAACAGTCTGACTGGAATAAAGACAGTTCACTCCTTTACCTTTCAGCTTTTTCACTGCACACTGCCTCAATTTTCTTCCATTCGCAGCAAACCTTTATAAGCTTCGCCAAACGCGCCTTCTCCTAACTTCTCTTGAAGTTTAAGATCTGATCTGGGAATTTCATTCCAATCTCCACGCATCCAAAGTTCTGTCTAGAAGAGAGAACAAATAATGGGTTTTGTTTGTTTTTTGTTATATTTATGTTTCTCTTTTCTTTTCTAAGGGTAAAGGAAAAACTACATTAGTGTTCTTTTCTACGCTATTTATGAGCAAAAAATGAGAAAATAAATCGATTTTTCAACTTCTGACGCCCAATGCTTGATAATTATAGACATTCGCTCTTAACTGATTAATTAATTAATCAATTAATGAATTATTATTTCTTATTTATATGTCAAATTAGTGACTGATTAATTGGTTTACTGATCGATTGATTGATTAATTGATTGATTGATTGATTGAATTGATTGATTGATTGATTGATTGATTGATTGATTGATTGATTGATTGATTGATTAAGAAGTACACACTGGGACTGTACAGTGCAAGTTGCTGAAGATAATACGGTAAGTAAAGTTACCTCATAATTCCCCAGTTTCGATTTACAAGTCGGTCGAAACTTCAGGCAAATACCAATAATGAACAAAACAGCTAAGCTTAGCGGTAACACGATAATCAACATCAAATCCCGGATGAACCTGTCTGTAAACAGAGAAGAGTTAACGAATTACTTAGATAGCTTAAGTTTGTCGACAGTAGACAAGCACAACAATAACGTACTGATCAGAATTGTGACCCTCCGTATGACTTTGATACTAAAGATGATAGCACGCTCACAACACGTTAACACGGCACGCTAAGCGTGTCCTAAAGTCACGGATATGGGCATATTTAATTCGCAGGACAAAGGAGGACACGCTTGGGTTTTGTTTTGGAAAACTTAGCACGCTAAACCTTTTGTTTCCTTGAGCGTGTTTACGATTATAAACACGCTTAGCGTGCTATTCTTAACATGCTATCGTATCGAACGCTTGATTCATTGCCTATCGTATCGAAGGCTTGAAAACTTAGTTTTGCAATGATTTCCATTCGCGGCCTCGCCTTCTTCGTCGTTCTATGTCGCACACTTTATTGTGTTTGGCGTGTCCTTAAAAAACAAAAGCAATTGCTAATGAGGCTAGCTTCTTTTAAAAGCGTGCTAACGCGTACTAAAACGAAATTATTTTGTTTTCAAGTGGAAGCGTGTTGTGACCCGGGTCACAATTTAGAAATGAAGGGAATGAATGGTTTTCAGAGGTCGTCAGATGACGCGATTTCCATCAATTTCACATAAATGTCGGCTTCGAACTATGATTGATTTATTTGATTTATTGCATTGACTCTGTGATTACTTTGGGCAGTAGTTGAAAATATGTTTAGCATACTCACCTTGCCAGGATTGTACTAGAAGCAGTCTCTTGCAATGACTAATTGTACTGAGTTGTTGTGATTTTGTTTGTAATTGTTTTCGTTATTGTTGTTGTTTGTAATATCTGGTAAATTATGTCTACTTAGGGTGGTTTTGTTTACTTTTCAGAAGTTAAAACAAAACGCGCCATCATGTTCTACATCGGCAGGAGGCTAGGAGCGAGAATGGTATAAACAGAGAGCATGCGATCATATACTGTACATGCACCGTTTAATTTGGCATTGGACGATTTTAAAGCGAAATCCACTGTCTATGATGGATTTGTAACACTTACCTGGCAGTGTCTCTTGTGTAACCAGAACACCATCTGACTTTCCATATTTGTTGCTGCTTGATAACCGAATAGTATACTCTGTGGAGGATTCTAAATCCTTCATGATCAGTCGCGTCTGAGAGTAAGGCAGTGTCCTCACTACTATGAATTTGTCCGCCATGTCTGATTTCTTTCTTTCGATGGTATAGTTTTGTATCCGGTAGAAGCTGCCATATTTTGGTTCATTCCAGGCTAATATGATGTACTGTGTCTGTACATTTGTTACTGTAAAGTCTTGAGGGGGCTGCGGTTTTCCTTGATGAGGATAAAGAGCGTGACGAAGTCATTAAATTCGTGCTAAGATAGTGCAGCGTTATAGTTTACTTCAATTAAAGACAAACTAAGTAAACTCTGGTCAGAACAAATGCAATGGAAAGTCATACAAGTATTTCATTCAAGGTAAGGTTATTTCATACGGGTCAAGTGGCCCCGGTTTCCATAGCATGAAGCGGTCAGGAGTGTTGCTTCTCTGACTGGACGGGATTCTAGCTCATCGCAGGTAACCCACAGCATTTTGTCAGCATTGTCCAACAATTCGCTGGAACTAGATTGTAAAGTATATTGCCTTAAATACACAATACATTAGGACCGGTCTGATTTATTTACTAACCAAGAACTACTATGGCAGTCACTTTAAGTCCTTTGCCCAATGAGGAATCGAGTCCTTTGATTAAATGATCAAGGGCGTCAACTTTTTCTGTCGTGTTTGTATTTATAGTGGCTAGGACCTTGATGTCGGCCTGCACGCTTCCATTCCTAAGACGGAAGGGCTTTATTATTGTCACATGTAACTCATAACGGTTTACAAACTATGTTATTTGATTAATTTAATCATTAGGGATTTAGTACTACTTAAACATCGTAGCAGAAGTGTTTGTATAAATGGAAATCCACTAATAGTGGCCTGGGTTTTAAACGTTACTATACTAGTACAAAATAATTGTTAAAAATGTATTTGACTAAGGACGGTAGGAAGGAAGTGGAATGAAACTTGAAAAAGTCGGGCCGACGTTTTCAAGTTTTGCAAATCAAGATTCTCGTTTGTTCCCACCTCAGGAGAATGAATTGATATATTTCTCTTGTTGTTGGGAGCCATTTTGTGCATCAGAGGGTGTACATTCATAATTCAAGCGTAGTTTACCCAAAAACTTGGAGCATTCTCGTGACACTGCCCCTTTAATGACGATGGTGGCAGTGATGGGTATCACGATGATAATATTGAAGTGATAATAACAAAGCCGTTGGTTTACTCATATTCTGGTTCATGACATAATACGTTACAAGGACATCCTTAGCTGTAAGTGCTTAGAATTTAATCCGCAATTTATAGCCCCCATTATTTTCATTACCAAGCAATAATTAAAACGTCACGGGATAAAATTTAAGGTGGCGCCTGTAACGTTTTACAGTCTGTGTGCTTCGATGGATCGATACTACCACTCTACTTGTAAATAGATATCAACCGAATAGTCATGGTCAACCATTGGTGAACACGTTGAACACGTGGTCATAGTCTTGACATAACAGGTTACCATAGCAACAGTATAATTTGTCAAAAATATTTCAATTTAGCTTTTAGTGCATATAACTCAAAAGTGAGCACGGTAACCGCCAAAGGACTGTAGAGGTGGGTGTTGGGAGGGTGTGGAGTTGCTTTTCCCGTGGCTGGTGACTCGTCATAACGTTGTGTTGTGAAAATACCTGAACCGCAGAATTTCGACGTCGTATATCTTCAAAATAGTGGATTTATTGAAATGACGCTTTATCTGAAAAGGAAAGGAAAATTCCTTCAACTTGAAAACTGCAAAAAATAATATTCTCAAAAACTTTTGCCAACTCCAAAAGTCTTTGCTATGGCCATAGTTAATAGAGGGAAATGGTTATGAAGCCCGACAAAAGTCTTTGTTATATGTTTTTGTTCGCTTTATTTGGCCTTGACCCTGCACAAACCTGATAAAATACAATAGGTGTTTACGTCTGTTCAAGCAACTAACCAATAGAAACGTTTCGATTACGTAATTCATGCATAGTGTATGAGCGCAAAACAAAAGATTGTGCAGGGTCGTGGACCTTCCAACATAAATCTTGGCCTCTTTGTTTGCTCCTTTGAAGTTTGCCGGGCTTCATAACCATTTCCCTCTATTAACTATGCTATGGCAGCGCCGAGACTCTAGAACACTATTCCATTGGGCGTTTTATCTGGTGCTTCCATTGACATTTTTAAAAGAATCTAAAAACTTGTATTTTTAAAATAGCTTATATAAATATTGCATTATTATGTAGACTATATAGCATAGATCTGTAATAGTATATATACAGTAGTCTATGACTATATGTGGTTAAAGCTAAGACATTGAACAAGTATTCGGAAATATCGATTGGGACATAACATCAACGTAGTGTGTTACCATGGTAAAAATCCTGCCTTCAAATAATGAGGATCCTAGAATATTCTTGAGGATCTTGTAGCTGACTAGTCCCCAGTCGCCTCGTATGAAAAAAATGTTAGACATCATAAGAGTTTACTGGGGACGACTGAGTCAGATCTTGTACGATCTTGCAGCAAGTTTAAGTATTAATTGTGGGATCCTTCTTGAATAAACTATACAATGGCTAGATTTTCACACTGACAGAATTCGGCAAGGGATTAATTCTTACCGCCAGCCCAATGTTTTCTTCCATTGCCCTAAACTTGTTGCTAGTACGGTTCAGTAGATCACTTTCAAAATCTGCATCGATCACCAATTGCAAGTTGACATCGATAATCACTTCACCTGAAAATCATACAAAAATACACATAAGGACAAGAGGAAGAGTAATTACCCGAACATGAGAAAAATGTGGGCTTAACCCTATTCTGCCTGGGCTTTTTTGTTTTCGTTCGTGAGCCTGTGGGGGGTAGGGGGGGGGGGGGGGGGGGGGAAGGAAAAAAGCACGTATAGGAGAAGATAATATTTTGTGCAATGTAAGCCAAGATGTTCGCGCGAAAAACGCTACTGCTGCTGTGCTGCACCATGCGCATCTCAACAAATCATTGATGGTGTTAATTACATGTACAACTCTTTTTGTACTTAGGTGGAGGGCAAAGAGTACCCGCGCTGATTTGAGACGTATATATATATAAAATTATGCAACTTAAAAAGAATTCGAGCAATATTGAACAAACTTTGCGATAAATTAATTATTTCTCGGTAAATTAAAATTTTGTTGTATCAAGTTCTTGCTCGCATATTAATTTCCATGGCAATCATTTTTAATGAGATTTGAGTCCAATATCTTTACAGTTTTTTGCAATTAGCCTGAGAGCAGGCTCTACGAAGAACAATTATAGGATAACGTATATTTTTGAAAGAGAATTATAGAGGACATATTAGAAACATACACGTCAGCAGGGAATAGAACTAGAGCAAGATCTCTCCAACTTACCGAATGACAAGTTTTTACGACAAGGATGTTGCTTGTTGGCCCATGACCAATTTCGTTAAATCCGTTTACTTCAATCTCGTATCTGGTCTGTGTATCAAGTTCAATAACAACTGCCTCTGTAAAGTTGCTCGCGATATTTTCTTCTTTATACAACTGAGACCCCAGGCGTCTGTATTTTACGCGATATCCCAGCAGCTGTTCTTTATAGCGAGATGGAGGCAGGCTTTGCCAGGAGATGTGAATTGCGGTTGAATTGAGAGGATGGCCAGTTAGGAAGGCAGGAGCCTCTTCAGGAACTGGTAAGATAAAATTATCTGCAAATATTACTTACTTGGCAATTGTATAGGAAATATTGAGAAATATTTCCATACAAAAGAAAGAAAGAATTAACATTTAATTTAAAGTGGTCCACAACTGCCGAAGCTTATCATCCTGTTTCTGTACTCAGTAGCATGAAGCGACTGGGAGTATTTCTACCCCCCGCATTTTGAAATGTTATCCTAACAGTTCTCCGGTCCCATTTGTACTCCTGGGTGGAGAAAGACACTGTGAGAGTCAAGTGTCTTTCTCAAGAACACAACACAGTCTAGATCATCGCTAGAGGTTCGAACCCGGACCGCTCGATCCGGAGTCCAACACCGGCTTACCATTAGGCCACCGCGCCTCCCACATAGTTTATTATAATAATCTGATACTTGTGTTATTCTTTATTAAAAGATTGGTTTCTCCATCTTAGTAAAAGCCAACATTTCTTTATTCAAACGTGTTCGATCGAGTTTACCTCTTGGAGGACATCGAGATACGTTGCAATATTCCCATCGAACATCGGGGTCAGTGGTATAACACCAAGGTCCATCCGGGGCACTGCTATCCGGATTACGACACATGTTGGAGTCATTCTGGCCATCAACGACATCTTTAGGGGTCCTCCAGTGACGATGAGGACATTGTGAGGACCACGACTGGCAAGTACGACCTGACTGGGTGATGTTTACATTGCCACGGTAACCAACTCCAATGTCATAGTAACAATCTACAAACAATTACAATTGTTGTTAGAATGAGATTAGCTGTAGAAATAATATCATATTTGCCAGAGATCGATATCATACACCGATCTGTAACAGTCGAACCTGGATGTTCACCAGGAATTTGATAATAATTCAAATTAAAATCCAGGCAAAATACACCAGGAAGCCCTATGAAAAATGGACGCCGGACTAAATAAGCTATGTCTACTAGCACTAAGACCTACCCTGGGTGCCAGAGGGATTTTTTTCCTTTTTCCTTTGCGCGAACTGTAAGCGGCGAAGCCGCGACAACGAGCCACAACGTCTTCGCGTCGTCGGCCGGCATCGCGCTTTCGCCCTTTCGTCGCTCCTCTTGCGAAGAAGAAAAACCTCTGGCACCCAGGGTAACTAAGACCAGGATCCTGCAGGTTCAATTGCAGAAAACCCGCCTTGGGAAGAAGAAGGATCTATAATGCGAACAAGCGACGGAATCGCATATTACAATATATTCATGTATTGGGGCATTATCCCAGGCAGTGGGCTTTAGGTTGCTCAGATCAGGTGTATCTCTATAAAGTTAGAACATTTACAAGTTTCAATGCTATGTTCTTAAAATAGAGCAATAATTTAAGGACACACCTGTGCTTCTTGTATCATCACCTGTGGAAAACGGAAAATAATTTCATTGCATTTTCCATTGAGGTTTTCAAAACTACTTTCGAAAAAGTATTTATGTACTCACGTGCCGCTGCTATTGCAGCAGAACATTCACAATCTGTTTTTATAGGATGCCATATACAGGTATTGTATCTATAAGTTATCTGTTTAGACTAGTACTAGTCCATTTTGCTTTGCAGCTGTTCAGTTATGTAGAAACACATGTAAGGTCAAACAGTGCTATGAACGGCAAGAAATATCTGAGGCTTCATTTCAGTCGGGGGAACAAGTGCCGTTTTGCCAAATCTTCGTTGAAGCACGCGAAGAGTTTCGGGATCAATGCATCCAATCATAAACTAGTGCGAGCACTCACGGGTACTCCGAAAGCAATCGCGCCAGCAAATACGTCATGTTGCTTAAAAACTTCGTGGACGAACACCGCGGGCTCAGTTCCGTCTCGGAGGCGGGATTTCGTCAACAACTGATACTTGTTCCCCCGACTGGTTTATACAATAAAAACATTTACTGAGAATCTTAATTTCGTTCAAATTAAAAATAGTAATCATTAAACCGCATTATTAATTATATCCAACAATTTTAAGTTCCTATTTTCTACGAGAAAGTTTCTATCAGGTCAAGGGTTCGAATCCCATTGAAGCCTTATTTTTTTTGGCAGGATTTGAATTTATTTATATAAGTGTATAAGTCTTAGCTGCAAAGAGTCTCAGGCTACGGTTCAGCATGCATGATTCCTTTCATATATGCATAATCACATAATGAACGAGCTAGACATAGTATATTTTGGATTTGTTTCGGCATTATGAAAATGGATGCCAGTTTATAAAATTATGCTCTTGTCATACTTGCAATCTAATTGGCTGCTGAGACGATTAATATCGATCACATACTACTAAGACAATTAGATAATTTAATTTCTGTCTCTAGAAACTTTGAACAAACAGTCTATTTTTTAAATAGTCAAGGAGGTACAGCCAATAAAATGCACATAATCATATATAACAGACCACAGCTAGTGTCTACTAAACCAGCAATAGACCACGTGACACTGCCACTTGTAATACGACACACTTGGGTTTGAGACAGGCGGGGGGGGGGGGGATAGAAAACTCCTTATAAATGGTTTGCATAATTACGGACATAGCGGTGTCGGGCAACCGAGTGTGCGCAGTAGTACTCAACTAGTTGCTAAGAGGATTGTCCCACGGGAACTTATTAACAATAAATAAGCTTGTCAGGCAAGAAATTTCACACCTAAAAATTAGTATGCATGATAACAAAAAGGTTTTTTTCCTTGGTTGTTTTTCGCTCGAAAACGAAGACGTGTTTTTTTTCGTTGTTGTCTGATTTCGTTTCGCCTCCGTGTATTACGATAAACATTTTCATACCACTTCGCTTCCCGTTCCAGTAGTAACACTACTGACCGTATCCGAAAGACTCTCGCTGTAGCATGTAAATGCAGCTCAGACGGATTTTTCGCTTGTTGTTTCACGCTGCCGAGAAATTTTCTCGGCGGCGGGAAAGATCAGGCCAAAAATCCGCCATCGCTGTGTTTTGCAGGCTACACGCGTACAGCTCTGCGCTGCGAGCTTGAAAAAGTTTTCCCGTGTTAGAAAACAATGACGTTTTGGTTGACGTCATTCTTAGCAACGGCTTGATTGACACACGATTCGCACTGTTAGTCTGTTGGCCCGGCACCGCTATACACGCTTACGCCCTAAGCATGAAACCACAAGATTCCCCGCGAACTTTAAAAGAGTTGAAACATGGCTGAAGAAATAACATCGAGCGATTTAGAGGTTCTAAAATTAACCCCGGAAGATATTCTTGAAGCATTTATAGTAAATAAAAGCGAAATTTTTGGCTGAAATGTACACGACTGGACTTTCCTGAATTTTTCCTAAATCACTCGATCGATGTTGTTTCTCAAGCTATGTTTTCCACTCTTTTAAAGTTCGCGAGAAATCTTGTGCCCTTAGGCCTCGTTTTCATGCTTAGGGCGTAAGCGTGTATGTACTCAAAGAAAAGTGCCGGTTTTCTATCCCCCCCCCCCCCCCCCCCCTGGTTTGAGATCATCTTGGGCATCTCGCGCGCGGTTTATTTATTTATTTATTTTAAATAAACTGGGCTTTAATAGTAAATCCACATAAATGTTGGACGATGTTTGTTTAAAACAGGTGGTAATTGAGATTTATAATATATTAACCATAGGATAATGAATTTTTGAGCAATTTGATTGGTTCCCTACTCATGGTCTCAGAGGCAATATACCCTCTCTACCTTATTTGGAAATGCCACGAAGTTCAATTGTGTTTGTCTCGGGCAAAAAAATGGAAGAACATTTTGGTCTTTTTCTTTTTTCCTCGGAGAAATTCAACATTTTCCCTCTGTTTTGTATATTATAAAAACAATTATTCGCCTCAAGCTCGTGAATATTGGTGAATATTCCCTTCGACTTCGTCTCGGGGAATATTCACCAATATTCACTTCGCCTTCGGTGAATAATTATTAAATACTTACCCTGTAGAGGATAGTACTGATAGCATTCAGGAGCATCCCCTCCATTAGCAATGTCATATAAAGTGCAATTTATCATGTCATGGTCGAATATTGGAGTCGATTGTGATGCTTTTCTGATTAAAGCCATTTCTTTCTTACACATATTTTGATCTATGTGCTCGCATGTACTGCGACAAAGCTTTCGTGCTCGAGGCTTGTCTAGTGAAGTTTCGCACGGCGGGAAATGATAACGACAATACAAATCTCTCATGATTGGTCTGCACGTCACCTCCATATCAAATATATCGAAGTAACTTTGAAACGTCGAGGTTTCCTTTTCACCATACGCCACTGTGTCTTTATCTCCAAACACGTACAGACTTGTGATTATGCCTCTGCAAAAACTGCCTCTGTAGCTGTAAAAGATGCAGGCAGCGTTTTTGGCAGAAGCGTTAACTGCAGTCTCCGCCTGGACACAGCTAAATTAACAAAAACAAAGTAAACATCAATGTATAGGAAATATACATGTACCTGGGACAGAACTGTCGCGTAACCGTATTTAAAGGGCTTGTTTATATGGAGAAAAGTTGTCCCGGGCAGGAGAGTAACCCTCCATACCGAGCAACACCGGGGGCAGAGAACTTTTCATACATTTCTTTATAAATAGCAGCGAACCGTTTACATGAGAAATCGAAAAGTTGGCTCGGGGGGCAGGGTGACCCTGGGTGGAGGGTCACTCGCTTTGAAGGTAGGGTGACTCTGGGGGTGGGCCAACTTTTTTGCATATAAACACTTTGGCTATTGTTGTTTCACCTACCAGGGGCAAGTCGGGAAATATAGAGCTTGCGCGAGCGCAAGAGGGCCACGTTTTGGCTCGGTAAACAGGGACAACTTTTTTCATATAAACGCTCGGTAAAAGATGGCTCGGGGAGGAGGGTAACCCTCCTACCAGGGACAACTTTTCTCCATGTAAATAGGCCCTTAGATGGGGATCCGTGCTGATTTCAAAGTTATTCAACGAATAATAATGATCAAAGCTTAGCTTTTTCCTTATCGTGGGACATTTTAGTGTGTCGTATTTTTGTTCACTTTTCCATGGCAAATTTAACAGTCTACTTTACCAATTTTCGGTTTTTTAAAACTCATTAAAATGAGTTTCGGTTTTAATTTTTACAGTTTTAGCATCCTTATATTATTTTCGTTGAAGGCGACATGATGACGGTTCAAAATGGCGGATTACCGAATTTATGATAATGATAATAATAATAATGATAATAATGATGACAAACTCGACGCGCCACCACCATAATAAAACAATTGCATTATATTGCATTAAAAAAATCCAAGGGAAACGACTTTTGGTTCGAGTTATCGGGGTTTTGAGGAAGTTGAGAAATCGAGGATTTGAGAAATCAGGATTCTACTGTATTTTCTCATGGCGTCAGAAAAAGCGTAAATCGGTACAAAATTATTTCAAAACAATAATGGAATGTTAAAATGTACCAACACTGCAATAGTTCTTAAGAAAAACAGATAAGATATAATTGTAACGAAGAATTACATCTGAAAATTCGAAATTTGAGTAAACCATGCTAACGCCTAAAAGTGCAGACAAAGTGTCACATCAAAAAGTCCGGGAGGGATGAGCATTTACTGAAAGTTTTAGCATTCCAGAATAAATCCCACCTTGTATGTCAGAGGATTAGCCAATCTGGCCAACGCCGGGCTATTTGGAATACAACGATTGTATAGTACTCACCTCAAATTAGTGTCCACTTGAGTAAAGTTATTAGCTGATGCTAAATTAAAGAAGAGAAAAAAATAGCTGTTTTCCAATGAATTATCATGAAATCCATGTCCGTTTTCAGCCTAACACTAGCGGCCTTTAGATCGGAGTACGAATGCGAGATTGATTACGAGTACGAATTTCGAATTTCAAATCAGTCACGTTCCCAGAGCCTTCGCTCCTCCATGTTGCTGACCAGTAGAGATGAGTTAATGTATTACCCTGCACACTAGCTTTGAAAAGTTGTACTCGTACTCAATCTCGCTCGTACTCCGATCTAAAGGTCGCTAGAACTATTATGCTGGGCATTGCTAGGTGCAACTTGTCTTAGCATAGTAGCTTCATGTTACAGAACATGCCGGATATTTGGGCCACCTATATTTTCACTGTTTTCCACCTACCGCAATAAGCCAAGTTGATGCATGCAATGACAAGAATGCAAATGACTCGAGTCGTTTCCATGTTTCAAGGCACGTCACACAAGCACGTCAATCTGGCAAGTGAGTGAAGATTCGATGGATTGAACTGCGATGAAAGGAAACAGATTCATGAACATTTAAACATTCAGATCGGACCATTATAGCCCATTATGCATTGCGCGCGTTAACCCTATTCTGCCTGGGGGGGGTGGGCAGAAAGTGCCCGCGCTGACTTCAAATTTATCGTACTTTTAAAGAGCATCCAAGCAATCATAGTCAAACTTTATGACTTTTCCTAACAATTATCTGGGAACCTTTTGGTGTGTCACGTGATCACGTGACTTGATGTTTATGTTTCCATGGCAACCAAGTTTTGACAGGCCGTTTTAGCCAAATTTGGTATTTTCAGCTTAAATTTCCATTTTCATGAGAGTTTCTTCTAAAATCTTTGCAATTTTTGCATCCTTGTATTGTTTTCGATTTTTCAAATCAAATTTGGTGATTTTCTGACATTTCTGAACAATTTAAAAATCCAAGATGGCGGATCCAAGATGGCGGACATTTTTAAAGTATGACGTTATTTTGGCGTGAGATGCTATCGTAATTGATTCGTAATTGCCACTAAAATAAACATGTTTGAAGGCTTTGTACACCACATAAGTTTCATTTTTATAGCACAAATAATTTTCGAGATACAGATCGTTTTACCCAAATGTGTTGATTTTTTAGCTTAATTTTCAGTTTTCATAAAATGTTTGCTTTTTACGATGAAATCCTTCCAAAATCTTTGCCATTTTAGCATCTTTATATTTTTCTTGATTTTTCAAAACATATTTGGAGATTTTCTGACATTTTTGAACAATTTAGATTTAGAATCCAAGATTTGTTTTAATGTATGACGTCATTATGGCGTGTATTACGTCATAATTGACACGTGACTGCCACTAAAATAAAGATTTGTGGATGCTTTACACACCGTGTAAATTTCATGTTCATAGCGTCGATACTTTTCGAGATACATAGGGGGACCACTATCTGCCCCCCCCCCCCCCCCCATGCTCACAAACGAAAAAAAAGCCAAGGCAGAATAGGGTTAATCGATGGTCGCCGCCATTTTTTTTGGTGTGCGAAAATCCACAATCATAGGATAGCGATGAGAAATCCGTTACTGTCGTTACTATCGGCCTCCATTTCGGTCTGTACTCACGCCTATACGTTTTTGTTGCATTTAATTTGGTTATCGTTATTCTGTATCGGGGTTGAATTTTTTCGAGTTTTGACCTTTATCTGTGTGAAATATATGCAGTCTCGCACATTCATGGCGGAGATGTCCACGGTTTGCCAGGTTGGCTCACCAAAATATCAGAGAAAGATTGTTCGCCTCTGACTACTAAAATAGGAAGGATCTTGACTTTTGGAGCCGGCTAGGGCAGTTCCCAGTTTTATACTAAGTTGTACAGCTTTTTCCTGTCTGCTTAGCTTAATTGTACGTGGCATCTTGGTCCAATGTTCTCTTCGGCGATGATTATATTTTCGAGTTGCATGTAAACTCTGGATTGAGGGTCGTACAGGGAGGGAGGGGGGGGGGGGGGGGGAGTGTCCTCTGGCACGCCAAGATCACGGACGGAAAAATACTGCTCTTACGCAAAGAAACTTGGCAAAGAAGGAGAGTACCAAAATTCGGGTACCAAAATTCGATCAGAATTTCGAGCAGAATAACCGATTTTTACAAGCATTGCCGCCAGGCAGAATAAGCCATTTTACGAGCACAATTTATCCAAGCCTATTTGTTGGAAGTCATTCTCAATATAAACATAAACAATTTAAAAAATTGACGTCAGTTTTTTATGCTTCTGTCCTGTTTATTGATCATTTATTTTTTACAATAACAACAGGCCAAAACGATCAAGCGTAGACTTCAGACGAGGCGAAACGCCAGGTAAAAGTGAACTGAATTTGTTTTAGCCGTAACGATTCCGATCGTTCATAGACCTTCATAGATCTTTATAAATTCTTACGTAATGGCCTCTCCTCATCCCATTGCTCTTGCGTGTTTATTGCAAAGGCCTTACTGCCGTCTTTTCCCTTTTCGAGCCCACAGAATTTAAGCTCAATGCATGAACCAAGGACACACTTTTCGGCCTCTGCCTTTTTCTTTCTTCTGAAAACTGTCAACGACGAATGCTCACTTGTCACAGGAAATCGAATTATTTCCTTTCCTAGTAAATTGAGTGGACCCAAGGACTTTGGGTCGACGTAAAATATAACAGACTCAATCGTAGATATCGTACAAATCTTCTCCGTTTGCTCTGTGAAGTCCTGCCACATAGGAGTAGACAGATGACACATGCGAAGCACGTGAATTGCACACTCGATTACTTTACGACGTCTACGAAGATTAACCGACGATCACCGATGGCTACGACGAACACAAAAGTGGCGTTGACGTAAATAGGTTAACCTATACGCTACTTGTCCATTTCCAGAAATCGTGGACATTTCGCGACCGTGATTAATTGTCAGCGGCATCTCATTTTCAAAATGGCCGCGATCAACAAATGCAGTGAGCGAAAGCGTTACCCCTACGATATTTTAAATAATCTGAGCTCTGTGGATCTGTTTTACGATGAAAATAACAAGAAGAGAACATCTTCATCGGAAATTTTAGGAGTCTACCAAGCTGTGCGGTTGAGAGCAAAAAAAGAGGACGCAAATGTAGTAAAATATTACCTGTCACGGTACCTTTTGTGATATTCAGCCTAGCCTGGAGTAGTAATTGGGCCTGGATACTAGTTTATATCACGTGAAACATCACGGAATTAATAGCAACAAACAAAATGGGACGGGAAGGAAACTTTTTTAGTTTATGGGTTTCCTTCCGATATCTAGCCGAATGAGTCACTCAAATATGGCGTCCGTTCGCTGGACTACAGACGGGAAAATGAAGGAATTATACGTGCATTTGGAAATATCTTGCAGGGCAAAAATCCTAACTTTTATGGGGGATTTGGACACGTCGAACTTCACAGAAAGCATATCGAGTCGTGAACCTTGACTTTAATAAAGGGTTCATCTTCTAATCGACGATTATTTGGCGTGACTTCGGCAAGATTTTTAAGAGAATGTATGGAGATAGGGATATCGTGGCAAACCAGATGAAAGTGATCACCTCTGGAAGTGAGTAAACCTGTATTTGTGTAGCCGTTTTTGAGTGAGATGGGTAGATTTCACATTGCCTAACTCATTTCGAGTCGTGAACTGATGAGCCGCAAGCTCATAATTATTATATTTTAAAAACAATTCATATCTTCATACATTTTCTTATACGATCTTGCCGCCATTATGACAGAACAGCCGCCATCTTGAAAACGTGACAAGATCGTGACAAGATGCAGCATTTTAGTTTTTTAGTTTTTACTCAGATTGTATTTTTATGTTTTTAATATTGTAATGCGCTTTTGATCATATTAACATGGAATTTGCGCATTATAAATACGAATATTATTATAAGATCGTACGGTTTGAGCCCGCAGCATTACGTAAAGCGGTTATTTGCAGTTAATTTTTTTCTTTAAGTCAGTCCGCAAATATCATATTCCGCATAATTATGCCATTCCGCCAGTCATGCCACATGCCACTCCGCAAACTCATTCTTCCTTTTACCCTCACCGGTTTGGCACAGCGTTGAATAAAGTTTTGCTGCCTTGTGCTTGACCTTTGCTGCAGACAGCGTGATACTGGGAGTTTAAGCAAATCGCTACGGCTGGCCCTACTACGGCTGCAGTAACCGAAGAGATCTGGGGAGAGTACGTCCCGGCGGTCTGCCAAATTTCAAGTGTAAGCCAAAGTGAAATACAGCGAATAAAGAGTAGAAACAGTGTTGAAAGTCTCTTTTATTTAGTTTCTCACAACTGAATGGCTTCGCTTAAAGGAAGATGGCTTTCATTTGTTTTTCTAGGACCAATCGATTATTTCTGAACGAAAGCTGGGAAAGCTACCATACACTTTGTACAATGACTGAACTAGGTAATTAATCTTTTTTGATCGATGCATTGAAATGTAAGCTAAGATGACGAATATCTCAACGAATTTCGAGTGAATAACAGAAATATACCAGTACTCACCGAAGCAGAGCGCGTATCGTATCCACTAAACTCTCGAAGCAAGCTTTCACGGAAAAAACAACTTGGCGCTTAATACGATTATTTCTCTTCGCCATGCCGATGACACCTGCGTCAAACCTATTCGTAAATTACAAGCGTATGAGAGGCAAACTTGACGAAATTTTTCGACTGAAATTGACTTCAAAGGATATAAAATATGTTGGAAACGCTTAAAATGCTGAGATATCCATAGGAAAAGGATGGAGAAGCAAAATAAACCCGACGTACTAGCCACTACGGCAAAACCTAGTCAAATGTCTAGTCAAATGGCTGGACAGAACTGACTGACATGCGCAGTGTCTCATTTTTTGAGACATTGACTTCCGGTAGCCGTAGTAGCGCCAGCCGTAGCGATTTGCTTAAACTCCCTACTGACAGAGACAACCCTGACTTTGCTATTCTTGAACAGTTTACAAAAAAAAAACGAAAGAAAAGCGGAGCAAGTCTACAACAACAACTCGAATTTCACTTTATATCGTCGGATCAAAACATAATGACGTCATTGTTAGAAATTCGTCCGATTAAAAAAACAGAATATTGTATACATGTATATCATAACCAGAGAGAGGTCAGTGCCAAGTTCGAAAGGAAACGGCTTGAAACCTGCCTCAGTGAACGATGCATTCAAACGTAATTAACGTTATAATATTTATAGACATTTGTATGGCTTTGACGGTTTCCAATACGGAATTAACTCACATTTTGTTTCAGCTTTTACTATATAAAACGGCAGGGGGTCGCTATCTATAACATTTAGTACTCGGTAACTGTATGCTAATGCCAGATAAAAGAGCGCACTTTTGTAGGTTTATACAATAACTGAAACGTTAAATATTATATCCAATAAAATGATGCACCTAGTGCGCATAATATGCTTTCCTTGCGGCAGAGTCATAAACATCTTTGTAGAATTCAATATCCACTTCCTCTCCAAATACAATATATGAAATTTCAGGAAGTTTTCGAACTCAACAGATTCAAATAGTAATCGATCACAGATGAAGTAATTTTTCCCTCCGGCTGGATCTTGTCTTGAACAATCAGTATTCATTTATTTTTCTCTCTACTATAAAGCTGTTTTAACCTATTAAACACGGCGGTTCAACGTAGGTCTGCAAAATACTAGTGATAGCAACACGGCAACAATCGTGAAAGGTAGATGAAGAAAGTTCCTACCATTTGTCGACATGTTATAACCTTTGTCATGGTATCAATGCTTTCACTACTGTTCTACCCGTGCTTGCTATGCAGAGCAGACCTAAGTTCGCCGGAATTTGATAGCCGATTTAAAAGCAAATGATCTTTGGTCATTCGGGAATTTTCGAGCTTCCGCTCGCGTCAGCAGCGGAGGTAAATATTACTTGACAATATTCTGTAACGGGCGTTTTAGCCATAGTCGGATATATCATGGGTTTATATATAGCATTATCTTAGACAGCACGCAAACATTTTGCCGACGGCCTTGGAATGTCTTGAAGTAACTGGGTAATATTGATTATTTCCACATAATAAATCATGACTGAGATTTGCTGTTACTGCGATGACGAAACACTTGGTCTCCATTTTAAATGACTAAACAACAAGGAACGCCTCAGTTTGTCCAGACGGGATAATTGAGGGTCTACCGAGTTTGTATAATTTGTGTACCTTATGTGTATTAACGTACTTTGATAGTTACCTTTTCAGTTGAATCACATTTGTCCTTACAAGGTTCTGTGTTTGCAATGTCCGTTACTCAACGAGATTCGCAATGGGCCAGCGCTCAAAAATTGAAAATAAGATGAAATAATCAACCGACGAAGCAAACTGTTTGTCAATACGTGACGACCTTTCAGACCTTTACGTAAACTAAGTACGTGAGATGATCGTTCCGCAGAGGCGGAAATAAGAATAAGGGAATATGCAATAATTATCAGGAGAGGAGGGGGATTGCCGGTAAAATGGGCTTCGTGTAGGGAAATATTAGGTAATACCCCCCTCCTAAAGGAGTGGATTTAGTTATTGCCCCACCTTTGATCAGTAAGAAATTTTGTACGAACCGGAGGCCTCATTTCGCTCGATCGACACACAGTATACCTACAAAAAACACAAGTTATTAGACTGCTGGCAGCTAGCAGCATAAGAACGACGAAAGAACCCAAAACTAGAAGGCAAAACTGTACATGACAAAATTCCGATGAAACAATGAATCGCTCGTTCCTTGTGACAAAACGTTCGGGCATCGGCGTGCCCAATCGATGAACATCGATAATAGATTATAATCGATAAATATACCTGATCGTTGAATTTTGGAATCGATGTGCCGGGGATTGTTTATGGCTTAAAAATAAACGGAAATTGAACTGTTTACGGTCAGAATTTCCATCATCTTACCTTAAATGCCCTTTTTCCTTTCTCCTGTGGCGAATTTGACGAAAAATCCGTCAAATTGTATCGTTTTTGAATTGTTTTGAAGACGATTTTTGAGACCGTGACCGCGAGCAGGCTCACAAAATCAGCGCGCGAGCGGCGTTAGCCGCGAAAACGAGATAGCTTGCCGGTGAGGAGAAATTTTCGTTTCCGTTTTCGTTTCCGGAATATGTAGCCTGCTCGCAGGATAAGACAACGCGGGACTTAGTGCAGCAACCGCGTTTTTTGGCGCGAAATTTAGGTTTGTTTTTCTTCGTGCATTTCCCCCGAATGACTCGCTTCGTCAACATTTTCCTGTTTACGTTTGACTGTAATTTCGTAAACAAATTTCAGCTCTAATGTGCAGAATTTGTCGTTCATCTCCAAAGTATCCTGATATGGGGCATATCACGTCATTGACTTGGTATGCCCTTGATATGGCTTCGTAGCTCAGTTAGTAGGGCATCGCACTAGTAACGCGGAGGTCATGGGTTCAAAATAACGTTCTCAGACTCATTAATAATTCATGAGCTTGTAATATACTCAACAAAATATGGAGCTTCTGATTGGTCAATGACGAATGCATAAATAGGTTATAGAGTGCAATACGGAATTGTGATAAACGGTACCGGACAAGTTGAGACGTTTTTGTCGCTTAATGACATTGAAATAAGCTTTCAGGTTAATGCTTGTTTTCTGAGCTACAGTACTGTAATTCTTTCGAAAATTTCACGCTTGGTTTGCCTGCGCGTTCCAATAAAACATGTGAGCACTTTGGAAACCAGTGAAGCGTTTCATGTGCAGAGTAGCGTGATGGCCGCAGATAATATTGAGAATATTATAAACAAAAAATCGTATGAACTGCTCGTGCAATTCGTGATTTATGGTCACTCGTGATGTTTTGAAAGTTCTCAAATTGCACTCGCCTAAAGGCTCGTGCAATTTTGAGAACTTTCAAAACATCACTCGTGCCCATAAATCACGAATTGCACGAGCAGTTCATACGATTTCCTATACTAATTAACCTATGAGAAGCCACGTATTTCGTCACGTGTATGAGGTTTGATACCCGGTGAAGACCATGTGACGGGAACATTTGTCACGTGCATGATTCTTGATATCCAATTAAATGACAGATGAAGATCACTAGTGATCTTGATATGAACATCACTAGTGATGTTCATATCCAATTTTATTGGATATCAAGATTCTTGCGGCATTTATTTGACTTAGACTTAAACTAAATAATTTTCATGGAAGTATTTTTCAAAGAAAAAAAGAATTCAATGTTTTACCAGCTGGAGTCGAACCTATGACCTTCCGCACAGTAGTCGGACGCTCTTCCATTGAGCTACAAGATACTTGAATGACTTAGGGAATTAAAGTAAATTATCATCATGCTCGAAATGCAAAATAACAAATTTTCACTCATTTACATTTGACTTCATGATCATGTTTCCCCAACGGATTTAGAAACTGTTAATTAGAAGTGCAAAACAATATTTCATTACTACTATTCAGAGCTTTCGTTTGGTAACCGTAAATTAAGAACTGGAAAACAATGCGGGTCAACTACTACTAATTAGTGCTTTCTTTTTAAAGCTTTTGTTTGAGAAGCTATTTCAAAAACTCGCGCGTCGTGTTTCATCCCGATTTCCAAACACTCGAAAACAATAAAAGCACTCGGCCTACGGCCTCGTGCTTTCATCTGTTTTCTCGTGTTTGGAAATCGTGATGAAACACTCGCACTCGTTTTTGAAATAGTACTTGAAAGTCTCTTTTATTTAGTTTCTCACAACTGAATGGCTTCGCTGAAAGGAAGATGGCTTTCATTTGTTTTTCTAAGACCAATCGATTATTTCTGAACGAAAGCTGGGAAAGCTGACATACACTTTGTACAATAACTGAACAAGATAATTAATCTTTTTTGATCGATGCATTGAAATGTAAGCTTAAGATGACGAATATCTCAACGAATTTCGAGTGAATAGCAGAAATATACCAGTACTCACCGAAGCAGAGCACATATCGTATCCACTAAACTCTCGAAGCAAGCTTTCGCCGAAAACAACTTGGCGCTTAATACGATTGTTTCTCTTCGCCATGCCGATGACACCTGCGTCAAACCTATTCGTAAATTACCACAGGTCACCAAAGCGTCTAAAAAGAGTTTGTATGGAGCTGAAATTCGATCGAAAATAATTTTCACTTTTCTTTCGAAAAGTTGTAAATAATGTGAAATAAAGTTTAAAAACATCACCTGTTGTCTTTTCCGGTGTTTTTATCGCTTCTCGAAGCTGCTTTGGGCGAATTTCGACCTACGGTCGAATCTGCCACTGAAGTGTACGAAAGACAAAATCTGAAACGAATTTGAGCGTTTTCGCCAACCGTTTTTTGAGGTCCGGTTCGAAATGCCCGCTAAAAATATATTTCGGCAAGCTGGTGGCCGGCGTTCAAACTTTGGCGGGAAATGCAGGTGCCAAAGTGTACTTACCCGGGAGGGAGTGCGTTTGGTATTGAGCGACACAGAGGTTATGCGTATCACCCCTTGGAGTTTACTTTGGCGCTCGGCCGTTGGTTTTTGACCCACTTGTTGGAACATAGCCTCGTTCCCGTTCAATGGCCGGAGTTTCGAAAATTTAGCTGTTTTCAACGTAAAACTGTGCTACGAGAGATCGATCTATTGACGATTGAATCACACAGAAAGGTACGCACATCATCCTTCTTGAGACTTAGTGTGATTTGAAAGCGCCGGCTGGGGGAGAAATATTTTTTTAGCGGGCATTTCGAACCGGACCTCAAAAAAAACGGTTGCGAAAGGCTCAAATTCGTTTCCGACCTTGTCTTTCTCATAGTACACTTCAGTGGCAGATTCGACCGTAGGTCGAAATTCGCCCGAAGCAGCTTCCAGAAGCGATAAAAACAGCGGAAAAGACAACAGGTGATGTTTTTAAACTTTATTTCACATTATTTACAACTTTTCGAAAGAAAAGTGAAAATTATTTTCGATCGAATTTCAGCTCCATACAAACTCTTTTTAGACGCTTTGGTGACCTGTGGTAAATTACAAGCGTATGAGAGGCAAACTTGACGAAATGTTCGACTGAAATTTACTTCAAAGGATATAAAATATGTTGGAACGCTTAAAATGCTGAGATATCCATAGGAAAAGAATGGAGAAGCAAAATAAACCCGACGTACTAGCCACTACGGCAAAACCTAGTCAAATTTCACGCCATGGCTGGACAGAACTGACTGACATGCGCAGTGTCTCATTTTTTTAGAAATTGACTTCCGGTAGCCGTAGTAGCGCCAGCCGTAGCGATTTGCTTAAAGGACCCTAGTCATCAGTCCAGCGCATTTCTTCTTTTGGAAATGCGCTAAACAATAGCGTGACGTCACAACATGGCGGCTTTGAAATCTTCCCGTGTGGACTCCACTTGAGTTTGAAATTTTCATTTTTATCGAGTCTTCCCAGCTTGCTTTGCCTGCCGATTTGTAACACAACAACAAAGAAAACATTGAAGATTGCGTTGCGCTTGAGATTGTGGACAATGGCGGCGAAATGTGCGCGAAGGTGAGTTTTTACTTTCGATACATGTGTCAATTTTGCTTGTTTACTGGACCGATTGATCGTCTTCAGTTCACTATATATCTCGTGAAAAATTTTTATGGGCCTTGAAAAAATTCAGAGACATTCTATAGGTATTCTAGATGTTTTGTACGAAATCTGAGCAATGGGCCGCAATTTGCGTGGATGGGCCGCGATTTTTGCGGGAAGCAATCCTCTGCGGCAAAATGATACTGCTTGTAACTAATCGTTTAGGCGTCTTTTCCTTTCGTTTCAGGTCGGTGATGTGATGGATACATATCGGAGTTATATGTACGATCGCTGCTGACTATGTGCTGGACGGATATGTACAAAAAGTGACACAAGAGGATGTGAGGTTTCTTTGTTTGAGGCAGAGTGCAAGGCTTTATGCATGTTTATGGACGTTGAAATCGGGGAAGGATCGGCCGAAATCCACTCAGTCTGGATTTGCCACAAGTGAAAGAAAACACTTCTCGATTTCGAGCTTCACAAAATCAGGAAAAAGAAAGTAAGAAACCCTTTGAATGGCTGCCACCTTTGAATTGTATTTGTGCTGATTGCCTGTGTGATTTTGTGACATTTGTGAGCGGCTGACCTGACCTTTGAAAGCTTCTGCGGTTAGTGACACTGCTGAACTGCAACATAACATGACAATGAAGACCAATATCTCTCGTATTTTTGAAAGAGATCGATCAGGCGTTTCTACATCCGCCAAGTGAGCGCTACAACTGGCAACAGAACTGGGATATCAACATCGTTTTCCTTGTTGTTGTATTAAAAGTGACAGGACATTTGCTGCTCTATATTAAATTATGTCTTCTGACCTACTCAGTTGCTTCAGGTGTGTTTTATTTTATTTTAAGGCAGTAAACGAGCATGTTGTATTATGTGGAGGATTTTCACGTAGAATAGAGCCTTCGAGTGTTCACTCTTGCAAATTTTAAGAGGTCACAGACCAGGCATATAGGATATGCGTGTATTGTTGCAGCGTAACCATAGCTCTGTTTTGAACATAGCGCGCGACCAGAAGAGAAATACAAAAGCTAGTCGCAACTCATTCCTGGGCTAAAGGATATCGAAGCCATGTTTCGCTTTCTGCAAGCAGTGAAATATATCCCGGACAGTATACGTGTAAGCGTAAATAGATTATTTTCTGAACCAAGACGGCTCGATCTGTTTTGAACATAGAGCGCGACGGGAAAGGCAAGTGCTCCTCCCAATATTCCTGGCCAAAATATATCACAGCCCTGTTTCTCTTTCTACAAATTTTAGGAGGTCATGTTAGGCTTGGGATGCAAAATAACTCGATCGATGCGTGATTGTTGCGACTGTTGCAGCACGCCAGTTGTTCGCTGTTCAGCTGTAACCTAAACCAATACTGTTTTAGCTTGTTTTGAACATAGCGCGCGACCAGAATATAAATACAAGAACTAGTCGCAACTCATTGCTGGCTAAGGATATCGAAGCCATGTTTCTCTTTGTGCAAGCAGTTGATCCCGACCAGTAATACATGAAAGCGTATAGCTGCGGATTGTCGAAGGACGAAGCGCGATCTCCGATCTGAGCACGACAAGAGCTCGATCTAGAGCGCGACAAGAAAGGCAAGCGCTCGTCACAACTTATTCCAGGCTAAAATATATCAAAGCCATGTTTCTCGTCCAGCAAGCAGCTAATCCCGGCCAGAAATAAACGTAAATAGATTGTTGGATTGTTTCATTCAAAGCATCGCGTTAGATCGACTCAGAGCTTTCAACTCGCGCGCGATCGCAATCGTGAATTTCGCACCACGTGACTCCAAATTCGCGCTCTGATTGGATAATTGTTTGTTTTGGTCGGCGGATGAAAACATTTCCAAAAGAAGAAATGCGCTGGACTGGTCATCCATAATGCACTGCGCGCACAGACGGCGAAATTCGCCATTTTCGATGCCTCCAGAATGATAAGAAAGTGTATAGCGAACCACAGGTAGCCCAAGCTCTATATATGAGTAAATGACCTGACCTTTGTTTCAGCTGAGCGGTAATTTGAGCGTCACGTAACCGTTGCGTAACAGCGAAATTATAAGGGTTTGTATGGGAGAAATCGTTTTCCTTTTGAATTTAAAAATATGAACGATTTTTGAATAAAAATCACTCACCTGAACTCCTTTGCTTGTCTGTCTGTGTCCTGTTTGGTTTTAGGTTCATTGGAAGCGATTTTAGGGGGGGGGGGGGGGGGTTTCACTCTTTCTCCCTATATTAGGGAGAAAGAGTGAAAAAAAAAAAAACCCTAAAATCGCTTCCAATGGACCTAAAAAACCAAACAGGACACAGACAGACAAGCAAAGGAGTTCAGGTGAGTGATTTTTATTCAAAAATCGTTCATATTTTTTAAATTCAAAAGGAAAACGATTTCTCCCATACAAACCCTTATAATTTCGCTGTTACGCAACGGTTACGTGACGCTCAAATTACCGCTCAGCTGAAACAAAGGTCAGGTCATTTACTCATATATAGAGCTTGGGCTACCTGTGAGCGAACCGAGATCTTTCTCCATCGTGACGAGTCGAGTAATTGGAAGTCTGTTACTGTTATCATAGCTTTGTGTAATTATTCGTGTATCAATTTGAACGATTTTTTCTAAGTTTTGTCTTATCGTTCGCTAAAGTTTTGTAATCGAAAGTTATGATTTCATGGCCTCACGAATTTCCAAAGCGTGGACGGCCGAAGGCTCCAGGACAAAAGAAGAAAATTATTCTTCGCGAGTCGATATTCGGAATGCGAGGAAAAGTATAGCATTGGTATTGCAGGGTTTATAACATAGAGGGCAAAATTACTGAATGCTGATTGGCTGAGACAGAGGGCATTTTTCATTAATTTTGGTTTGCCCGGGCAAAATTACTTGATCCTAATTGGACGAGCGGGAAAATTCCTCGCTCCTAATTGGCTGAGCGCGCTGCACTTAGTTGGCTTCTTGACGGCGGGATTTTGAGCAGAATTTTCAAACACACCGCTTTGCTTGTACGTCGCTTCGGAGTTTGACTTCAGTTTCCCGAGTTATTTGATGAAAAAGGAATGGAAACCGTTGATAGCTTGAAACGAAATTCCGAAAGCTGAATCTCAGTGTTTCACTCGAAACAACAGAAGATTATTTCAGTTGAAAACTAGAAAACATCAGCGAGACACTTGACAAGTGTGAAACGAAATTCATTCATGGCGGCCAACTGACTTCTTCGCTTCACTTCTGTTATACGGGCTTCATCATGTGCAACCCAGAGTAAAGAGCACAGAGTTTGTTCAAAGAAAGAAGAAGGCCGACAAATTGAACAGGAGAAATTACCTCTACAA
The DNA here is from genome assembly GCA_029204205.1 of Desmophyllum pertusum. Classification (NCBI taxonomy): domain Eukaryota; kingdom Metazoa; phylum Cnidaria; class Anthozoa; order Scleractinia; family Caryophylliidae; genus Desmophyllum; species Desmophyllum pertusum. Next base: position 1,096,423 of record MU827780.1, on the reverse strand, counting down.
GTTTATTTGGAGTCGTCGTTTGCCGTTTTATCGATGTAGGATTGACATGTCAAGCAGCTCGCAGCGGAAAGCTTCAAAACATGCAAACAGGTGAATAAAATTACCTTTTACTTGGCTTGAGCCTAAGCTTGTTATTTTTTTTATTTTCACGACTTACATTTTTCTCTTTAGATTTACATAACAGTTAACGTTGTCCTGTTCTGAACATAAGGGTTTGCTCGATCTTGCTGTGATTCTGTGTGATTTTAGGAAGGAATATTTTCGTTCCGCCGGCAGAATTTAGCTTCGCGCCTTGAATGTTTACCGAAAATTTGCCCTCTATGTCATAAACAAGTAATCGCATGTTTCCTCGTAAAATTAAGGATTAATATCACTTGTGTTTTCAGAAGTTGCAGAAATTGCCCTTGTCGCTGCGCGACTCGGGCAATTTCTGCAACTTCTGAAAACACGCGTGATATTAATCCTTAATTTTACTCGCCCCATGCGATTACCTATACTAATTCATAGTCAGTTTGTCGAGTTGTTGTTGCGCCAAGAAAGCAGACGTCCGAGATGCTCAAATCGAGACACAAATACACAGGACGGCCTTCCGTCTTCGCTGTCTTCTTCCGACTTCACGTATTATTGCAAGAACAAATTTATGATAAATTAAACACATTCAGAGACCAAAATACAAACGAAAGATTTATTCTTCCGATACACAAGTATGAAGTAGAAATTTAAATGAAGAGAAACTCGCCACTCAGTCCGCGGAAGGAACGACAACATTTGTCCGGTTGATTCCTCGCTCGTGCGGATTTCATTCCGTCTGGTGCGAACATTTGCCACTGGCGAGCCGTAAAATTAATGTTCACGGTTACCTGAAGAGGACCAATTTCAGTTTCTACATCTATTTCGACGTCCGCATCTGTAACGTTTTCTCCTGTACTCATCATGCAGTCATGCACGTAAACTCGCGTCTGACCTTTCACGGCTATTTCTTACATGAGGTCACCCGCCAACGTGTAATGTAATACCGGAATTCCAGTATGTCAACAAAAACAAAGGAGACAGAGACAACCCTAACTTTGCTATTCTTGATCAGTTAAAAAAAAAAACGAAAGAAAAGCGGAGTAGGTCTACGACAACAACTCGAATTTCACTTTATATCGTCGGATCAAAACATAATGACGTCATTGTTAGAAATTCATCCGATTAAAAAAACAGAACTGTGTATACATGTATATCATAACCAGAGAGAGGTTAGTGCCAAGTTCGAAAGGAAACGGCTTGAAACCTGCTTTCAACGATGCATTCAAAAGTTATAACATTTATAGACATTTGTATGGCTTTGACGGTTTCCAATAGGGAATTAATTTAATTTGTCACAGCTTATACTATATAAAACGGCAGGGGGTCGCTATCTATAACATTTAGTATTCGGTAACTGTATGCTAATGCGAGATAAAAGAAAGCCGATGTAAACAAATTAAAGAGCGCACTTTTGTAGGTTTATACAAAAACTGAAACGTTAAATATTATACCCAATAAAATGATGCACCTAGTGCGCATTATATGCTTTCCTTGCGGCAGAGTCATAAACATCTTTGTAGAGTTCAATATCCACTTCCTCTCCAAATACAATATATGAAATTTCAGGAAGTTTTCGAACTCAACAGATTCAAATCTCAGATCACAGATCGATCAGAATTAAGTAATTTTGCCCTACGGCTGGATCAACGAAAAAAAAACATTACAAAAGAGGCCCTTCTCTTGAAAAATAAGTAGCTGTTTTAATCTATTTTAAACACGACGGTTATAGCGTAGGCCTGCAAAATGCCAGCGATAGCAACACGGCAACAATCGTGAAAGGTAGATGAAGAAAGTTCCGACCATTTGTCGACACAATATGTTATAACTATAAAAAAGGCCTTTGTCGTGGTATCAATGATTTCACTACTGTTCTACCCGTGCTTGCTATGCAGAAGAGCAGACCTAGAGTTCGCCGGGATTTGATTACCGATTTAAAGCAAATGATCTTTGGTCATTCAGGAATTTTCGAGCTTCCGCTCGCTTTCCAGCGGAGGTAAATATTACTTGACAATATTCTGTAACGGGCGTTTTAGCCATAGTCGGATATATCATGGGTTTATATAAAGCATTATCTTAGACAGCACGTAAACATTTTGCCGACGGCCTTGGAATGTCTTGAAGTAACTGGTTAATATTGATTATTTCCACATAATAAATCATGACTTAGATTTGCTGTTACTGCGATGACGAACACTTGGTCTCCATTTTAAATGACTAAACAACAAGGAACGCTTCAGTTTGTCCAGACGGGATAATTGAGGGTCTACCGAGTTTGTATAATTTGTGTACCTTATGTGTATTAACGTACTTTGATAGTTACCTTTTCAGTTGAATCACATTTGTCCTTACAAGGTTCTGTGTTTGCAATGTCCGTTACTCAACGAGATTCGCAATGGGCCAGCGCTCAATAATTGAAAACAAGATGAAATGATCAACCGACGAAGCAAACTGTTTGTCAAGACGTGACGACCTTTCAGACCTTTACGTAAACTAAGTACGTGAGGTGATCATTGCGCAGAGGCGGAAATAAGAATGAGGGAATATGCAATAACAAGAACCCCTGAAGGGATTACAAGCGGCCGATTTCCCGGGGGGGGGGGGGGGGGGCACTCCCTTATTTTCGCTATATAGGAACGTGCAGCTGGACAGGGTATGGTTTTTGAGCATTTTGGTCTGGAACAGGGTATACCAAAAGGCATTTTTGGGTATCAGGGTATCAGTTTCCCAGGAGTTGGCATGAAGATCGGTAATTGATACTCTGGCATAGGGTAGATGAAGTAGTCAGACGAAAAGAAACGCGTAGGAGTGTTAAAAAAGCTTTACAACTACAACTGGCAGTGCTGCTTAGTAGTTTAGCCTTTCGGTTAGAAAGAAAATCGTTAAGAATCGTCCGGAATAGGGTATCTTTTTTCAACATTTAGGGCCTGTTTACATGGAGGGAGGGTGACCCGGGAACCCGGGTCACCCTCCCTCCATGTAAACAGGCCCTTAGTCTGGAACAGGTTCGCAAAATTAGGGTTGTTATAGCCCAGCGGCACACCCCCACCCAAATTTTTTTGGGAGAACCCCCCGGGCCAATTTCACCTTGAGGGGAGAAAGAACAATGCACCCCTCCACCCCCTCGGTCAGTTTACTCTGAGGTTCTCCCGCCAAATCTAAGAGTCAACTTCGAACCTGCGTGACGAAAAACGTGACTGGGTGATGCAATATTTTGGCTAGCGTAAGTTTGAGCTTAGGTCAAGTTTACTGTGTAGAAAACTTTAGCTAATGTCAATTGCATCATAATCAACAAGGGCACAGATGTGTTTTCGCTCAACGTGAAAATAAATTGTGAATGACATATATGCTGTGGAATTGTGTAAGAAAAAACTGTTATGTTTTTGGGACCGAGTTTTATCGTTCGTTTAATGAGGTAGGGCTAGCGACATGAAAAAAACCCGTCCATTTCTTGAAGCGGCTCGATGCCCATATAGGGCATCGGCCGCTTAATAAATTGAACAAAAAATGATTGATTAGTTAAAATACAACTCAAATACGTGGCAGTTGATAAAACAGTTGTTTTTATCAATGATTATTTTGATAGCTCACTTCCGATTCAAACAACAAAAGGGAGCTTTGTGACAAGCTCAAGAAAGATCACAGACAGATAATCCATTTTCAAGATGACTTGGTCCACTACTACTGATTAAAGAGTAATCTTGATTTCTATGATTCAACAAAGTTTATGTCGTGTGTGGTGCTTTTTTGAATTCGTTTCCATCCATATGTAAAGACTGAGATCAGGAAGCTACCGTATGTAAACATTTTCAATATTTTCCACAGGCAGTAGAGGATCAAAATTGGACTTTTTCGAGTTTCGATTTATATGCTTTATACGATGACCTTTGTGAGTCGATCTATTCGGCTTTATACGCGGTGTATTGCGTTACTACATTATTCGATCATTAAGTACCCGCTGGGACGACAAAGAGGAAAACAATAACAAGATCGAATAACGCAGTAACGCAATTCGACTCCTCTGCTCCCTGTGTCATTTCAAGTCATCAAGTTTCATTTCTGCTGAAGTAAGAAAGACGACTTTTTGTTTGTTATCCAACTACATTCTGAAACTCTGCATCAGCACATACATGATCAGCTTCACAGATTAGTATTAAAAAGAATCACTGTTCATATGCACATATTTTTGATTTCTCACCGCAAGTATTTGAATTATTCATCTCTTGCAGGAAAAGACGATTAATAAGCTTATTCCTGACTTCATAGGTTAACTTTAAGATGCTCAGCTTCACAGATTAGTATTAAAAATAATCACTTTTCTTATGCACACATTTTGATTTCTAGACAGAAAGTATTTGAATTATTCATCTCTTGTAGGAAGAGTGTGAATGTTAAAACCTTTCACGACAAACGATTAATAAGCTTATTCCAGACTTCATAGGTTAAATTTAAGATTACTGTGTAGAAACTGAAATATATATCTAAATGCCATCAACTAATGACAAATAGTCATTTGAAAACATACCTTAATTTATCTTAATACCACTAATCCAAGGACACTAATCACGTTTACAAAAACATATCCACGGGGTATCGTAACTTCGATCAGGAAAGAGAATCCCAATGCGGATTGCTTCATGCTCATAGCACAATACCTCTATTGCATCATCTTTACATGACCAGAGATTGCGTCATGTCAACCGTGGGATCGAATAACGAGAAAAGGTCACACAACAAAATTTAGCACATTTAGCAACAACACCGCTGTTCGCTGCTGTGGGAGATTTGTCTTTGCTTTTCCAGTGCGATTACTGTAATAAACTAAATACATCTACGCACTTACACGACACTACAGAAAGAATGTGGAAGAGAAATTCTCTACTGGCTAATTTCAGACCGAGATGCGATAAGATCATGTCAACCGTGAAGAGGACTAAGGCTAGCGACACGAAAAAAAAAGTGCATTTCTTGAAGCGGCCGCTGCGCATGGGCCGCTTAATAATCAGGAGTGCGGGGGTGATTGTAACACGGGCTTCATGTAGGGAAATATTAGGTAATACCCCCCTCCTAAAGGAGTGGATTCAGTTATTGCCCCCCTCTTATCAGTAAGAAATTTTGTACGAACCGGAGGCCTCATTTCGCTCGATCGACACACAGTATACCTACAAAAACACAAGTTATTAGACTGCTGGCAGCTAGCAGCATAAGAACCACGAAAGAAACCCAAAACTAGAAGGCAAAACTTTACATGACAAATTCCGATGAAACAATGAATCGCACGTTCCTTGTGACAAAACGTACGGCCATCGGCGTGCCCAATCGATGAACATCGATAATCGATTGTAATCGATAAATATACTTAATCGTTGAATTTTGGAATCGATGTGCCGGGGATTGTTTATGGCTTAAATTAAACGGAAAATGAACTGTTTATGTTCAGAATTTCCATCATCTTACCTTAAATGGCCTCTTTCCTTTCTCCTGTGGCGAATTTGACGAAAAATCCGTCAAATTGTATCGTTTTTGAATTGTTTTGAAGACGATTTTTGAGACCGTGACCGCGAGCAGGCTCACAAAATCAGCGCGCGAGCGGCGTTAGCCGCAAAAACGAGACAGCTTGCTTCGTTTTCGTTTTCGTTTTCGTTTCCGGAATATGTAGCCTGCTCGCGGGACAGTGGCAGGATAAGACAACGCGGGACCGCGTTTTTTGGGCGCGAAATTTAGGTTAGTTTTTCTTCGTACATTTCCCCCGAATTACTCGCTTCGTCAACATTTTCCTGTTTACGTTTGACTTTAATTTCGTAGTCAACGCGGAGGTCATGGGTTCAAATCCCGTTGAAGCCTGATTTTTTTTTCAGGCTTCAATTAATTGCAATTACTTAAATTGATCATTTATTCATTTCATTTCCGCAGTTCACATACATGATTTCATTCATATATTCATATTCAATTCATATTCATCATCACATGCAACCTCGTTCCCAGGGCCTCTCTTCCCCCCGCCCCCTAGACCGAGAGACTGAAGAGACCCTGGGTCTGTGCCTTCTAGATTTTAGCCAAACTCGATCCCACGGTCTACTCCGCTTTCAAGATGGCGGCTGGGCGCGGATAAGGATCAAATATCTCCATATTTTATCATAGAACCGTTGGTCAAGTGTAGCGAAGACGATCGATCGTGTGTCACGTGATAAAATAATCCACGATTCGTGGAGTATTTCGTTACCGAGTTGCGTGACCATCCAGACTATCTTCCCAAGAAGCCTTTCGGCGAACTATAAGGCGCGCTTATTTGTCTTATTTGAGATTCGACAACGGCATGGCCTTGTATGGTGTGGTAAAAGTTTATTTCTAATTCCTAACGGCTTCTTCCGACAATAACAACATGAACGAACGAACGACGCACGCACGCACGCACGCACGCACGCACGCACGCACGCACGCACGCACGCACGCACGCACGCACGCACGCACGAACGGATGGAACGGACGGACGGACGGACGGACGGACGGACGGACGGATGGATGGATGGATGAATGAATGAATAGTAATTATAGTATATCTTTATTGCGCCTTACTCTCCAAAGGGAGGTATTGGTTTAGTTACAATAAAGGTTTGAACATTAACTAATATAAAGAATAAATGACAATTAATAAAATCTTAGACAATAAATTATAATATTAATTACCTTGATTATGAAGTGAGGATCTCTTTCCTTTTTTGAAACATGGAATCAATATATTTTTCAGTTTTCCTTTTATACTTCAATATATGTGCTTACTGCTTCACGATCTCTTAAAACCGAGGCATGTTTGTCATAAGGCAGACTCCTCTCGATTTGGCATCACTGATCGAAATTTAGCTAAATATGCGCGATGAGTTCTAACAAAATTAACCTAAATATTCTGCTTCGTTATATTACCGGGAAATGGTGGACTGAAACGCCAGTTGCTCTATTGGCTGTGTTACTACAATGTTTGAACGGCGCAGAGAGAAGACCACAACTTTCCGAAATATACTGGATATAAACAAATCAGTGGCCACACACTATGTATTCCATTGCAAATGGAGCAACCAGAAGAGCATTTGGTCGAGTAGATGATGTCACATCCTGTTTGCCCTAGTCCTATTGTGGCTGCGAGCCAGAATAATGGCGGACGCAGTTTTTCGTCACAATGCGAAAAACAAATCTAACATTTAGAAGCATAAACACTTTTTCTTCGAATTTAGACAGCGCAGTTCTTTTTTTTTCATAATTGAAATGCTTTATTAACCCATTAACAACCATTTATAATTTACTATTACTTACATTACTAATTAACAATGACTATTATTTACTTACAATCATAGGCCATTACTATTAACAAAAAACATAGGCTATTACCTATTACTTAATTACGAATACAGGCTATTTTGCAATTACAGACGTAAACTATTATATAAAATTACAGATATAAGAATTTATTCACAAGCACTCCAACTAATTGTTTTTTTTTTAAATCTATGTCATGATATTATTTTGGCTATTTTAGTAACAAACAAACAAAACAACACAGAAACACAAGACAAAGACAACACACTACGGACACAATGCAGATACTTTATAAACTAATGTTATTCTTAGACTAATAAGGCAAAAATACACGCTAGAAACTACGAGTTAAAAAGAGGCCATCTACATGTTTTCTTCCAAACAATAATGGAGAGAGAGAAAAAAACTATATAAGTGGTTCCCATTTTTCCCTAAAATCTTGAAGCTTCTTTTTTCTTATACAGCTGTTTCGAGAAAGGTTGTCGGAAAAAAGCGCACGAGACAATCCCGAAAGGCATTGGGTAGTTTTAAGTTCACGGTTCCTTGACTTCAGCATTTCAGGGAAATCTGAGAAAATGGCACGAGACGCCATGGAAGTATGTTTGCGAGTGCTAAAAGAAAGCAACAAAAGTAGGTTCGACAGCTACAGTGTCAGGAACGTACCTTGCTGATCATATCCCAGATTACCTTTCGGGCAGTTGTCGCGTGCGCTTTTTTCCGACAACGTTTCTCGAAACAGCTGTATATAGCAATAAGCTTTTCCGTTTCTAAAAGATGTTATTATACTGGAAAATACCAACACAATCAGAGAAGCCCGAATTAGAAAGATCTGGTCGAATTATTTCAGGGTTTGACATCAACCGAAAATGGGATGCCAAAAAGCTACACAGCGAACTATCTTCTTTGTTTACAGGTGAAATGGAGGGAATGTATTTTGAAATTGTTAAGAACAGTGGTGGTACTTTGTTGCGACCAAATATTCCAACAGGAAAGGACATTGATTCCAAACTTCTGCTCAAATCTATTGCTCCATCTGGGTGTGTATATTTAAGACTATTAGAGGAGCTGCCTGAATCCATGATGGATCCCAGTGATAAACAACTAGAAGTTTCTCCTTTTACTTTTGAAGAAGGAAAATCTGACATATTGCACCAAAGTGATGGTAATGGTGGAGACGACTTGTTTGTTGATTTGTCGAAACCGACTCATTCATGTGATTCTGATGTGGGTGTCGAATTTCAACACATCTCAGACACCAATGCTGACTCCTCTACAAATGCAGGATCAGTGTTCACTACACATGCTACAGGTAACAGTCAGTCACCGTAGAATTCATTTGATATCCAGTCAATTGTTAGAGGTGCTAAAGATCAAGGTTTGAGTGACCCTGTAGAAGTGCTTAAATTTCTACAAAAAGAGATTGTGACTGGCCGAGCCTTAGAAGTTACAAGTTGTGAAGAAGTCATTGAGGGAGAAACAAATTACATCACTGTTGACAGGGAGAATGTATTGGAAACAACGTTTAGTGAATTAGAATGCATTACAAACTATAGAAAGACATTTCAGGTGGACTTCATGGGAGAAGAATGTGTAGATCAGGGTGGGCCACGCAAGGAATGGATACGACTAATGAATCAATCCATTAAAGAAAAATACTTTGACCATGGCTTGAGGCCATTATTAGGGCAAGATTGCTTTTTTGTAGGAATTATGATGGCAGTTGCCTTGCTTCAAAATGGACAATTGCCTGTACTTGTAGAGGAGAGCATGCTGCAGCAAATTGTTTCTTCAGGAGATTGTTCTGACCCTTGTGTTCGCCAAATTCGACAAGGACTAGAAGAGCTAGGAATGCTGTCAGCTCTTCAGCAGCTGCCGATGCTGCTTTATCTCCTGAGACCTCAAGCACAGCATAAAATGAGTGTATCAATGCTGCTGCAGATTATGAAGCCTAAGTTTTCAGAGAAGGGGTCCAATGCACTCAAGAAGGAAAAAGAAGTATATCAAGTCTTTGTCAAATATGTTCGAGAAGTGGCAGCTTCTAGAAGGGTGTGTGGGCAGACTACCCTTGATTTGAGTCACATACTTCAGTTTGCAACTGGTTCAGCAGAAGAGCCTGTCCTTGGTTTCGGCCTTGCACCATCACTGGAGTTCATACTACCCACATAAATGAAAGTTGCAAGTCAGAAAGGACCAAGTGCAGATCAGCAGGAAGGAGTTAATGAAGAGCAACACCCACCTGTGGAGGGTGGCTTCCTACCTTTAGCTCATACCTGTAGTAATGTGCTCGAGGTTCCAAGGCCTACTGATAAAATTTGTTTGCCTCCCTTGGATAGATTATTTGCTCTCTATGACTTAGCATTCTCACAAGGTTACTTTGGCAAGAAGTAAATTGCCTAGATTGTGTGGTCCATGTTGTCTTTTTGACTTTGAAGTCGTAAGCGCTGCTTTTCTTGTCAAACATTGACTTAAGCAGGCTTACCTCATTTGTTCTTTATGGTTTTGTGTTTAAAATGTTGGAAGGTACTGTGAACTTTCTGTTGGAGAAAAACATGAACCACAGCATAGTACAAGTTGCAATAGTTTTTATTTGAATGGTCTTACAGTGTACTAGAATTTAAACCCACACTGAAAATAGTTCATTGATGTAAAAATTTTCTAGATTGAATGCATCAGTTTTATTTTATGCAGATGCAGTTTTGTTCAAAGTTCAGAATGAGATGATATAGAAATACATAAATGCAGGCCTGGAAAATTACATAAAATAAGGTTCCATCAATCAATGTTTCACTGATTCAAGACAGCACTCACCATTGGCGAACTCGGCAGTGCTGTCATATTAATTAATTTGTTATTTTCTACACTCGCATTATTATAGCCTGCATTTATACTATTGCGTTTTCCAGTTGACAGCAAGAGTTATCAGGTTTAATTGATTGGAATTCAACAGTTACTCAAACTCTGTTAATGTTAGAAATTGTTCATTTTAGGTTACTGCTAACAAAAATGAATAAATGTATTTTAGTTGATATCAAAAGATACAGTGTAATACAGTGTTTTTGATACAGGAACATCATGAGACACAGTACTAGGTTACGTATATTTACAACTCTTAAATAATCAGCGGTGTTTTCGAACTATTTTTTACTGGAAACCAATTGTTTTGCCAGTGAATACCCCCAAAAATCCCTACTAAAATCAAACTACCCCAAAAAATACTTTCCAACATTTTCTTGCCCCAAACAATCCCAAAATCATGAATTTCAAACCCAAAAACATCCTTCACACTTCCCTGTCACTTTAAATCCAGAGTACCTCCCCCCACACCCCCCGGGGAAAGTTTGCGTGCAAAACTACACCACCGTTTTGCAGATTCGGTTTATTCATAGAAATGTCAACAGAAAGACAATTTATCTATTCAACCCCAGGAAAACTGCTATCTACATTGTACTACTTTCCTTAAAAAAAACTGTTAAATGGGCCATTTTGCCTAAATAATGTTTCATTACTGAGCAAGTAAACAAGTTGTAAAGGGAAACAGGTGGCTTCTTTGCTGGGAATATATACCACGTGTGGATGTGAATGTAATTAATTAATTAATAACAATATTGTTAACGCTACCAGTACGGTCGTTTGATTCTTTTGGCCTCATTCAAGAGACTAACTCGAGGTCGGAAACATGTTGATGATTTCAATGCATTGCAAGTACAGATCTTTTCCACCATTTCCATCGTCTGACAGAGGATCTGGAAGCTGGGGTAGCTGTTCATCTGGAAGGCTGATTAATGGTGGAGAAATTTCTACCTGGTAATCTTCATCTTCCACTGCTAGGACACCATTCGGATCTACTCCGAAGTGTTCAATTTCGGTCTCGCTCAATGCACTATGTCCAGAATGGAAGTTTTGCAGCATACCCCTCTCCCACATTTGATGTGGTTTCTTTCAGTTGACACTGGCCGATTATTCATTTGCCTGACAAGCTCCTCAAGAGAATTTTGTATTCTCGGAATGTAGACATGGTGCGGCTGAAAATATGCAGATCATCAAGGACATCTAAGTTGCCTTCATCTTCCAACTAGTACTGTCCAAAAATGCGAGCATAGAATAATAACACCCCCGAATAAACATCACGATGTGTTCTCTCGACCCTGGAGTTATGGACAGATGATCCAGTTATAATGCTGCCTCTGCTTTGTTATTGTTCCGACAAGCAGCATACAAAATTAACCTTGTCTTTCCATCGATGCAGACATGCGTTATCAGCTTATACCTGATTAATTTGTGTCCTGAATCTATATGCCATAGGCTATTGGGTGTTGGTACATAATACTTTCTACGGTGAATGGTCATTCTCCAGCGTAAGGCAGTTCCAACAGGATCAACACGTCGTAAACACTCACTGATTCTCCATCTCTGAACGTTCAAGCCTCTGCTCCTTAGTGCACCTATAAATCTTCTTCTTCCAATGTTAGGAGTATTAAGGTGTCCTGTAGTTGAACTGCCAGTTATACTTTTGTATATTTCATCCAATTCGTCATCTGATAAATCTGAGTAGAAGGAGACCGAGTCACTCAAACCAAATCCTTTACGTCGCCGCTGAAGGGTTGAAACACTAACCTGGAGAATGCCAGCAATTGCCTCCCAAGAAAAATAAAGTGATCGTAAATGCTCAACTTGATCTTTGGTTATTTCATAGCGTTTACGACCTCGTCCTGGCTGTGCAAGATTCAGAGGTGCAGAATAAGATACATCAAGAGCATCGTAAAAATCCATTGTTGCGGCTTTCACTCTCATTAGACAATAAGGGAATTAACTGGGTTAATGAAAGCTTCAGGTTCTGCACGGGATCTCGAAGTGCAGATGATGGAAGACCAGTTGCATTTGTAACACCGCTCTCTATGTCACTCATGAGAAATGACAATGTACCTGATGCATCCACTAATCGACACCTTGTTTCAATTAGAATGTCTGTCTCTAACTCTTGTTCCCCAATATTAACCAAAAGATTGAGAACGCTTTTAAGATTCCGAAGAAACAGCGCGAACCCACGTTCATTTCTTTCTCGTAACACCACTCGACTTGACCTGTGACGAGCCGCCATGTTTGTTTGTAAGCACATGGCAAGAACACTGCCGCAAAGGCTTATGGGACAAAAACACAAAAATAATTCCGAGTATAAAATAATTCTGTCGTTCAACAAAATTAATTTATTGAGTTAAATAAATGTTACCTTAGAAAAATAAATAAAAGGTACATAAAATTAATTTCCCCTCAGAAAAAATAATTCCGACGAACAAAAAATTAATTCATGACGGTTAAATTACTCAAACAAACGTAAAAATGATTTTAGATACACAAAAAATTAATTATAGGCACTCAAAAAATAAATTCAATGACAAGTAAAAATTAATTATGTTATTTTGACCAGAACGGCCTCCGTACCCGCGCATTGGCGCAGTTATACAATATGTGATACACATCTTCCCCGGATGTAAATCCTATTATTCTATATATAGTTTCACTTGCAACATACATACATACATACAACTACATACACACATACATACACTTTATATATTTACATTCGTTGGCGCTAAACAGCAAGTGGCATGTTTTCCTATTGGTATGAACGCACGTATAGTATAGTACTATAATATAGAACTAGTATAGTTTTTACTGATTTAGGAGTAATCTATTAAAGAGCCGTTATGGCGTTAATTGACTCAATTGTTGTAAGGGTTGATGGTTGTAATGGTTGATGGTTGATGGTTGTAATATAAGGGTTGATGATTGTAATGTATTCATCTCAGCTCTCGAACTTTTCAAGTTTTATTTATTACACGATTGTTATATTTGTAATTTACCTTTAACCCCAAAGGTTGGTGCGCCTGCATTTGGTCGGGGAGTACGTTCCCATTTTGTCCCACTGGGTTTTGGGGTTTTCGTATCTGGCGGCGCACAGGCTTGTAGCCGGAGTAGCATTTCACTTTTGTACCTTATGAAAGCTGTAGGATTATGTTTGAACAATGTAACTTTTTAAGGACGGCATTAAATACTCAGGCTCAAAGTTCGAGCTGCACACCGCCATTTCGTTTCATGGTCGTGATTATAGATAGGAAGCAACAATATATGGCATGGAATCGAGAATACTTCCTGCAGCTAATTTAAAAGATCCAAATCGGCCGCCATAGTTTTGAAGCTGTTGTATTAGGAGATTTCGCTTTATTGGATATCAAAATGAATATAACTGCCTTACACTCAGGTAAGATGATATAAACCAAAAAATCGATCTAACTATTAGAATCTACTAGCTTTGCTCATAATTGAGAAAAATCCAGAATATCAGTGATATGGGATGACAGTGAAAAATTTAAGTCACAGTTAGCTGACGATCACACTATGAGCTAATGATACTAGTGTACTCCTGTTGAGTTTGTTTGTAAATTCCCGGGCGGTGTTGTACGGAACGTAGCTTTGAACTATGGAAGTAAAGAAGAAACAAACATTAGGACAATTTATTAACAGGAACTTCCTTTCAAATAAACAACATTATATTCTTTAGCTAAAAGGTATTTTCAGAGCAAAAATTTAAGAAGAAGCAATAATTGATAATTTATTACGGATTAAAGATAATAAAAACAACTCACATTTATTGGATGAGGTTGAGCATGATAGCGAGAATTATCCAGTCAAGGTTTGTGTTATCTTCCGAACGATGACGCGCAAAGCTCGAAGATGATATATTCACAATGAAAAAAGAAAAGTTAAAACGCAAAATGCTCAAATACAAAACGTTTTTTCATTTCTATTAAACGTAGTGCCTTTCGATAGTCGAGTAAAAATGCTTTCTAGTCACCAACCTTTAGAACTTTTGTTTTCTCTTCTTTTCCAGAAGATTTCTGCAATCATTGTCAGGAATGCAATAACCATTCCGACACTCAACACTATGTACACTCCCTGCATGCTCATCAGGTCGATACGCTTTCGAGACAACGCTGAAAGAAAGAAAACAGAGACTTGCAGACTGTCGTATTCGATCTTTTCTACCAAAGTTGGGAAAGAAGAAGGTAATTTGTTTTCCAGAAATGATCGAAGAGGACTCTGCTAACAAACTTTTTTCGAGTGTAACTAACTGACCATGCAAGCAGTTTCTGTGTTTATAACATAGAGGGAAAAATTACTGAATGCTGATTGGCTGAGATAGAGGGCATTTTTCATTAATTTTGGTTTGCCCGGGGCAAAATTACTTGATCCTAATTGGACGAGCGGCAAAAGTCCTTGCTCCTAATTGGCTAAGCGCGCTGCACTAAGTTGGCTTCTTGACGGCGGGATTTTGGGCAGAATTTTCAATTCACAGCGCTCGCTTGTACGTCGCTTCGGAGTTTGACTTCAGTTTCCCGAGTAATTTGATGAAAAAGGAATGGAAACCGGGTAATAGCTTGAAACGAAATTCCGAAAGCTGAATCTCAGTGTTTCACTCGAAACAACAGAAGATCAGATTATTTCAGTTAAAACTACTGAAAACTTGCATCAGCTAGACACTTGACGAGTTTGCGACGAAATTAATTCATGGCGGCCAACTGACTTCTTCGCTTCACTTCTGTTAAATACGGGCTTCGTCACGTGCAACCCAGATAAGGAAAGAAGAAGGACATATTAAACAGGAGAAATTACCTCTACAAATTTGTTTGGAGTCGACGCTTGCTGTTTTATCGATGTAGGATTGACATGTCAAGCAGCTCGCAGCGGAAAGCTTCAAAACATGCAAACAGGTGAATAAAATTACGTTTTACTTGGCTTGAGTGTATGCTTGTTATTTTTTTTTATTTTCACGACTTACATTTTTCTCGTACGATTTAAGCTTACATAAAAGTCCACGTTATCCTGTTCGGAACGTAAGGGTTTATTTTATTACTAGATCTTGCTGTGCGGATTCTGTGTGATTTCAGGAATATTTTCGTTCCGCCGGCTGAATTTAGCTTCGCGCCTTGAATGTTTTCCGAAATTTTGCCCTCTATGTCATAAACAAGTAATCGCATGTTTCCTCGTAAAATTAAGGATTAATATCACTTGTGTTTTCAGAAGTTACAGAAATTTCTGTAACTTCTGAAAACACAAGTGATATTAATCCTTGATTTTACGAGGAAACATGCGATTACCTATACTAACCGTACTTCTCTCGCAATTTTTGTGTCTGTATTATTACTAGTGAAATTATCAAGTTCACGTCTCCAGCAATCACTTTCATTATGAAATTTATTGTTATAATTATGAGTAGGAATCAATCAATCAATCAATCAATCAATCAATTCTTTATTTATGCACGAACATAATTAGGAATATAATTTATTGTTGTTGTTGTTATTGTTCCTCGCGTTTTTCTTTATACGTAACTACATTCATCTTCTCGCTCAATGCATATTAGACTTTTAAAATTTTAATCCCTAATTTTCAATTACCTGAACTGTGAGCGATATTTATGTAACGACGACTCTGACTTCAATTCTTCAAGAAACCCGGCTATCCTGATTCGGCTGTCAATCAACACAAGGCGAGGGCTAGCCTGCGTCGCAGAAGGACAAGTCCGTCTGCGACGCAGGCTAGGCGAGGGCACGCTCGACAAATCGACCAACAGACAGCACGTCACAATCACAACATGTATCCTTTAAACCAAACGGACTAAGAGTCTCGGTATCCTTTTATATTAAATAGTTGTTTCAAATGTTACCAGCAACTAGATACTTTAAATGCTCGCACACGTGATATAACACCTGTCCGTTCATCCAAATCAGGCTGTATACATGTTTTAACTGCCCCTCTATCGATGTAATCTACTGTATAACCTGGCCAAAATACTTAGTGTATGCTAGAAGAATAATGAGGGTTTTCTACTTTTTGAACCATGTTTCCTCCAACTAAATAGCGTAACTTGCCACTCCACTATGTAAGCATACGCGCGAGCTATGAACCTCTTTTTTTTTAATTCTAATCGCGCGCGCAATTCCACTCGTTACAAAAGTTATGCATTCTTGTCTGTATTTTCTTCTAATTAAAACCTCTCCAAATCTTAAAATTTAATGTTTGATATAAACAATGCGAGTTTTAAGATTGAAGGGAACCAATAGCACACTTGCACGATGTCGTCATTTGACTACAACTACCAGAATTAATTTCGTTTTTCCTTTATTATTTAAATGTTTAAAGGAGAAGGTCACTCCAAAAAGCGCATTTTTTTCTCACTACCATTAAAAAGTATATATGACGTTGAATTACTGACCGTAGTTTGAAGTTCCAAAGACCCTCATAACCTCGCGAAATTTGCCTTCAAAGTATCGAAAAATTCGACTTGACCGCCGCCATTTTGAAGACTACTCAGCAACCTGGCCCCATAATCGTGACGTCAAATAGTCCAACCTGAATTGGCGGGAAGCGCTGCAGTGTGATTTAAACACAGTTTTGGTGTGCCTTCGTTCGATGTTTCGATCCACAATGCGGCCTCTTGTGCAACTCCAAACTGTTGTAACAGGTCGCAAAAGGACAGAAGAGGAATTATATTTCATCGTTTGCCGTTGCTCGAGCTCCTAAAATTAATTGTCCCGTTCGACGAAACAGAATCAAGTTCTAATTTTTGAAGCGATCGCGGCAACGCAGCATTTCGGTGTTACACTATAAAGCAACGTTTCTTTCAATTTGTCTCGCGACGGCTTAACAAAATTACGAGACAAGTTGCACGAAACATTTTTAGTGTCACAGCGTCTTAAAGTGCAACTAACCCCAAAAATTTTTATTCGCTTAAATAAATGTACTTGTTATTTGAAACTTAACTGCGAAATTTTTTTTGGATTTGGTTGAATCCTGGATTTTCTGTGCCCCGGCAAAGTGACCAAAAACGCCGCCATTTTGTTCACGGCCGCGTTTTTGACTGGGAATGAATTTAGCGGCTAGTGACGTCAACTCAGGAGCCTTTGATCCTTCGCGTCCACTCATTTCCTTCAGGAAGATGCGATACACATTCGAAAAGTGTGTAGAAACGCCTTCCAGGTGCGTTATTGGCCGTTGCAGTAACACCCCAGATTTAGAGAAAGGTATACTATACCATTCTAGAGCGATCGTCGAGAAAATACGAAAAAGACGGTGGATGTAAACTCAAGCGAACGAAGTAAAGTGGGACTGTGAGAGCCATTGCTCAAGAACTCCGTCTAGAATTTGTCCGCGCACTTCTAGCAGGCTGACTTCCAAAGGCTATTTAACCCGGTCGAAGCCAACCCAACTAGCCATCGACCAAATGTTACCGAGAACCTATCTCTACCATCGCTATAGCCAGAAATGTAAGCCCATGAAATTCAGTAGCGCGAGCGTAGAAATTTATATGCGGGCATTCATCCGTAGTATCGCGGGCATCTGTAATGGCGTTAACATTTCACCCTCGTGCGAAGCAATTTCAGGAATATTGATGAAAGTCAAAGACGAATTTCTTTCGAAGGATAAAATAGGAAAAATGACAAAAGATTTGAACTCCAAAAGTTTTTCTGAGGCCGGGAAATAAGCAGTGCGATAAACGAATCGATTGCGAATCTATTTGTTTACATCTGGTTTGACAAGTATTAGTGATAAGACTAACCAAGAATCCACTCTTTCTTTGCCGTCAAGTCTAGCTTGAATTGCTTCCTCTAGCTTCTTGTCTTCTTCTTCTTCCTCCTTTTCGTATTTCTTCAGCCATTCCTCGTCCACATACGGTTCGTCGGCATAAGCGAAAGCCATCCCATCTGTGTGCTTCGATCATCACGGGAAGCTTGCGAACCGTGCATCTTCCACTTCGATCTCAACATTTTTGTGTCATAGTCTTCCGAATTGTAACTAGACTCCGAATTTGAGTCACTAGATGACATATCTAGCTTGAGTTAAAATTCTGTGGCTTTCGAAAATAAAACGGCTCGGAAATAACGAAAAGAATATCTACGCTCGAAGGATTCCCAGTCAAATGCTTGTAAACATGATAAATCACACTCCTGCTTTGACGTCACATTACTCGACCCAGGACTCCCATTTGCGCGGTGGTGAACATGGAAAGCCTGACTTTAAACAACTGTAGAAACGCGGGGATTTTATCAATCACGATAATTTTTTCGCAGACGTGATCGGGGCAATAGATAGATTTTAAAGAGAAAAAAAAAATTGGGGGGTTAGTTGCACTTTAATTAAATTGAATCATTACGGAATACTGACAAACTAACCTCGTGTCGTTCTTTCATGGCTTTGCTACTTTAGCTCTTTTCGTGTTTAAAAATTGTCGGAACAGCATCAGGTTTCTGCTTTCTTTTATAGTGTTACCAGTAAAAAGTTGATCTGACTTAAAATCAATCTCAAAGCAGTCATCTGTAAAAGTGGTCGGAAGAAACATAAATGTTATCGGGTTTTGGCAAGAATCTATTATCGCAGCCGAGTTTAACTAGCCACGGCATTTCTTGGCAAGATCTTTTCAATTAACGGCAAACGCTGAAATATAATTCCTCTTCTATCCTTTTGCGATCTGTTACAACAGTTTGGAACTGCACAATAGGCCGCATTGTGGACTCGAAACATCGAACGAAGGCACACCAAACAGCAACTATGTTTAAATCACACAGCGCTTCCCGCCAACTTAGGTTGGACTATTTGACGTCACAATTATGCGGCCAGGTTGCTGAGTAGTCTTCAAAATGGCGGCGGTCAATTCAAATTTTTCGACACTTTGAAGGCAATATTCGCGAGGTTACGAGGGTCTTTGGAACTTCAAACTACGGTCAGTTATTCATCTTCATATATACTTTTTAATGGTAGTGAGACTGAAAAAATGCGCTTTCTGGAGTGACCTTCTCCTTTAAATCCCATTGGGTTTAAATAACAATGGCTCTAATTAGCATGAGAAAAAGAAAACAAATGTGGCACGTCACAGATAATTTCACTTATCAAGTCCATTTATGACGTCACATGGAAGAAAAGTATGCAAATTGTTTTTTTTTAGCTTGGATTGATGCTTTGAACTTGAAGCATTCCTATTGAAGTTCTTAAAGCAATTCTAAAACAAATATGGCTGAAGTGGCTCCGCGGGAATCCATTATGTCGCTGATTACTGGCATGTCCGAACAAAAGAAACTTCTGAAAAATGCAAACCTAGCAATCGAACCTGTTGTGGAAGAATCATTTAGTTATTTGAAGTACAGTGGAAATGAAGAGACTGTTGAAGTTACCATACAAGGTGAAACGGACTGGTGTCTAGAACGTGTTGACAACGCAGAAAAACAATTAGAAAGGGTTTCCAGCGTTGGAAGACAAAATGGCGAGAAGAATGAAGAAAAACCAAACTTAAAGCGGCGAAATAATTCACTGGAAGAGAGTATTGTGGAGGGAGAAGGATCCTTAAAGAAAATGAAAATCAGTGCTGAGCCAGGAGATGGAGAAGTACAGCTTAATTCGTTACGAGATACTTTAATATGTTAACGAATTAACAACCAAACTGGTGAATGATGTTCTTAGTTCTTTCGATCTATTCATTATTACCAATCCAGCGCCGTTTATGATCGTTTTATCTTCTCATTTCACTGATGCAGCGTGTTGTCGAAAACTAACTCGATCAAACCTGGTTCGTAGCAACAGCTTCGATCTGACCTCTGACGGAAGGGATGCTTGTATATATGTCACATCCGTTACCACCCTACCACCCCTAGTGGAACGTGTTAAATACTACTAAGGGCAGCTACGTTATTGCATGAATGTTTATGCTCTTAGCTCGATCAAAAGCTTGTACGCCGTATCATGACAAGCGGGAATAACTAACTCCTATTCCGTAGATTTTGGTGTCTTCCAGGTTTCTAACTTTTATTAGTGTCTAAAAGAAACAAGCTTTAATCTGATGCTTATTTACTCACGACAGTATAAATATTTAATCCCTTCTAAAGATAGCTAGATCAACTAAGCTGGCTAACTAAGACTACACATTGTATAACATACATGTTTCTTTTTCTTCGGGACATTTATTTGTAGTTCCCCACCATTTCCGCTTCAAACTGGCAAGGAAATCGTTCTCGTGTAGGCGCAGTATGGCCACATCCGGGACTCTTATTGAGACGCCGGCGCTAAATTTGAAAGCTAATTAAGGAAATGTGCATCAAACAATAGAGAAAATGGCCTAAAAATGTCCAGAAGGGCTTACGTTTTACTTGTTTACTGACAAACTACTTTTTTGAAACGATTTTCCCATACGGCTTTTAAAGAAGAGATATCAATTAAACAGTGCACCATTGTCGTTTTTTTTTTTGCGCTTCTATAAGAAGTCGCAAATTTACCACAAAAATTGCCTACTCCAGCATCCTGCTTGTACGAGAAGTCGCTTTTGGCGCACTTTGAGGCGTAATTTATCATTTCGTAACTGCTGGATTTCTATTTTCCCATATGGTTATTTTTATGTGGCATCCCAAGAAGTGTCATAGAAATTTTCAAGGATTACAAAATTTGGAAGTGCCCGCAAAACGCGAATTTCAAAAACGTCTACTCTGCATCTTAGCTTTCTCTCCAAATTTGTTGTATGGAGACTCCCAGGAGAACACCAGTGACCTAGTTTAAACTTCCCGCGGGAACATTAATATATTTTAAACTCCGCCTCCGCAAACACTAGTGCGCACGCCGCCGCAATTAGCATTGAAATTGAGGTGGCAAGCAGACAATGCTCCATAAACTCGAAGTAAGCATTTTATATTGCCTGTTATAAAACATACTGCATATTAAAAAAAACCTGAATTTTGTAAAAGAGACTATAGTCAAAGCTCTCTGAGTGAAACTCGTAAGCGGCCTTAACAAAACCCCGTTTGAACTCTCGCTTACGAGAAATCAATCATTCCCATAAACGGCCAGCTCCACTTTCACTGCTTCGACCGCACTTCTAAATCATAAACGAAAGACAAGGCCGAAATGACAAATTTACAGGCACGCATTTAAATAGAAGAACGGCGTCCGGTAATCGAGCTCAATCCTTGATGGAGGTTAATCGAACGTATAACTTCCGCCGGACATTAATTGTACGGGTTCAATTAGACCCGTACTGATCGGTACTGATCAGCAATACGCATCTTTACTCATCTTTACGGACATACATTACGCGATACGTAAACGAGCGTAAAGATCCGTATATAATTCCTCGCGAAGCGAGGCCGAAGGCCTCGCGTAGCGGGGTTTATAATTCTGTCCCCCAAGCCGGCTCACGCGAGAGCAATTCTCGTGTGGCGTTTACGGTCATATTTATTTATTTATTTATTTAATTGTTTGTTTGTGGAGTTGGGGGATGACATGACGTCACACGGCGCGCTCGTGGCCTAATGGCTTAAGGCGCTAACTTTTAAATCTGATCTTCGGGATTGAGGGCGTGAGTTCAAATCCTAAATGGACCTTCTTTTTTTTTTCGGTTAGAATCCAGGCCGTCAGCTTTTTTTTAACTCCCTTTTCTTTGCTTAATAACATTGACTTCGAAACACGTAAATGTAGAAACAGGAACGGCTGCTGAAGAATAACAATTTTTACTCCAACTTTGTATAAAAATAGTACGGGTCATTTGTGAAAAAAACCCGGCTTTATTAGATCCGTTATCAACAACAGGAAAAGGAAAGACGACTCAGGAATTTCTCAAAGTACGATCAACATATGGCTTAGTTTTCATTGTAGACGTGAAGACTTGTGTCTGAAAATAATTCGCCGATTCGATATTGCGAAGAAGATTTTACCTACAAAAGCGAGGTGGTTTCAGATCTTTCGGACGGAAAAGTGGGGAAAACAGTACAAGAGCGCTACAATTTATTACAGATGTCGGGAGACGAGCGAACTCCAATCGAAACCAAAATCCGGTGGCATAGCAAAAACACGGCGGTCGTCCGGCGATTCTCAGAACCCTTGCAGCGATTCTTGGAAACCTTAGCTTGCAAATCAAATCGCGTGCCCGTTACTAGGCAACAAAAGCTTCGCGAGGACCTGCGAGTCACGTATTACTAGTACCTTTACGCGATACGTAAACGAGCGTAAAGAGTCGTATAGAATACCTTTACGCGATACGTAAACGAGCGTAAAGATGCGTATATAATACCTTTACGCGATTTAGTAGTTTGGCTGATTCATGTATAATTACTGGCTTTGCCGTTAGTATCAGAGCTGAGATCTGAAATCTCTTGAAACGCGGCAATCCGCGTACTCGGGCCACGATTTGCCCTGACACGCCGCGACACTCAACGACACTCAACGACACTCGACGTATCGTAAACGAGCGTAAGTAAAGAGTCGTATAGAATACCTTTACGCGATACGTAAACGAGCGTAAAGATGCGTATATAATACCTTTACGCGATTTAGTAGTTTGGCTGATTCATGAATAATTACTGGCTTTGCCGTTAGTATCAGAGCTGAGATCTGAAATCTCTTGAAACGCGGCAATCCGCGTACTCGGGCCACGATTTGCCCTGACACGCCGCGGCACTCAACGACACTCGACGACACTCAACGACACTCAACGATACGCCGCGTATCCTGACACGTCACGTTCGGATCTAGGATTCGTCGAGTGTCATGAAATATCAGGACCCCGTAAATTCCACGAAATTACTCATTTCTCGCATGCATTGTAATTATAACGCAAACATTTGTGCAAAGAAGTAGCTGAGTTAGCCATCGTTTCTTCAATATAATTACCGGCGAATGTGTCTATTTTATCATTTCATATACGGTATCATTATACTTTGTGTACGGTAATCTGTACGGATCAGTATACACTAGTATAAGGAATCAAAGATATACTGCTCCTTATACAGCCCTTATACATCGGTATCCGTATACGTCAGTATACCTCCCCGTATACAATACGTGTACGGATTCATTATACCTCCTTATACATGTCATTCCATGCAGTGTTAGCGCTCCTTATTCTTTTTACGGTCTCTACGGGGTTGCGCGAAAACCACTTTATAAGGCGAAGAGTAAATTAGAACGCCGAAAAATTCGCCGGCTCGCAGGTTAGCTCGCTATTTGAACACCGCTTTTAAAACCGTCTGTTCTTACATGAAACTATTTCAGATAATTCAGATAGCGTTTTAAAAAAAAACATCGGGAGTCTATCAGTTTATTCAGTCGTAAGAGCGCGGCCCGCCTTTAATTAGAGCGCTATTGTTTAACTTTATCACACCATGGGATTTACTTCACGCATTTAACCGTTTGATTGACAGCAGCTGAAATCTGCGAAGAGACTCAAGTATTCCCAAAGCTAAACATGTTAACCAATCACAGTCGATTAGTTCTATAGATATGCAAATTATTATGCCGCCCGTTGGAAAACTGGGCGCTGTAAGTACATGTCGCGAAAGACAATGGCATTCTGGGCAGAATGCATCGCCCAGAATGCCGCGACACATCAGGGACTTTTATGCGTGGTCCGCGCGAAAATTCAAACTCATTCAGGATGCCAAACGATCAGACAATAGAGAAAATGAACTGAAAGCGGCCAACAGCGCGTACTTTTTGCGAGTTTTGCGAGTTTACTACTTTAGTTTCGAAATGGTTACCATATGGCTTTTGTAGATGAGACATCGATGGAAAAATTAGACCTTTTTCTGAGATTTAAGCAAAAGAGGAACCGGTCGTGAATTTTGCTTGAATTTGGTCTATTTCAATTTTTTTCAGTATGCGAAACTATCATTCGAGGCTGAATTTTTCTCCACCGAAGTGGTTGCTCTAGACGTTACCCTATGGCTTTGAATTTTAGTTGCTTAAAGAAGCTTTCTGCCAAGTTTCAAAGAAAAATGATGGTTCAAAGTGGTCGTAAAATCCAACATTCGAACGTTTCTACCCACGTTCTAGCTTACCCTCCTCTCAGAGACTCGCATAACATAGAACGGACCTGCTTTGAGACACCGTGGCACCGATTTGGAAACTAGGATGATTTTTGCTGCAATATAAATAATTTCAGCTCCTGCGTGAAACGGCTCTGAAAAAACATCAGACATGATACATGTAATAATGAATATATGAATGAAATCATATATGTGAACCGCGGAAATTAAATTAAATGAATAAGTGATCATCGCAGTTATGAATGCAATTTTGCAGTGTCCTCCGCGTCTGCTTTTAAAGCTTCTAGTGGTATGTTATCTGGACCCGGGGCTTTGCCGCGCTCTTGGTTTTCGTGATTGCTCGTACAATCTCGTCCTTGGTGATAGGTCCTACCAAGCTAGCTAAGTTGACATGCAAGCTCCTCTCCCTCAATTAAATCAGGTGGATTTTCGGCTGGTATGCCGTTTAGCAAGCTGCTGAAGTGCTCTTTCCACCTGCTGAGTTGATCTTCAGGTTTGCTCAACATACTCCCGTGTCTTCCCTTTACAGGCTTGTTCGTATTGGTCTTTCTACCTGACAACTGGCACGTGATGTTGTATAGGGCTTTTATATCATTCTTCTCTGCAGCTTTCTGAGCATCCGTTGCCATCAATCTATCGACAAATGTACGTTTGTCCCTTCTTGTGCTCTCCTGGACCTTATTCTTTTTGCTGTATTCTTTGCTGTGTTTGTGTTTCTGGTTCTTGCCTTCCAATGTTCTGCTTAGCATCGCGTTTTTCTTCGATCTTCTTGATTGATTCTTCTGACAACCAGGTCTTGAAACCCCTTAATTTTAATTTCTTCTTCTAAATCCCATGACCTCTTCCTATGACTGATGATGTCGCTTGCGTACTTCTGACTCTATCCCATGTCTTCTCCAGAGAGCCGTCCTCAAGATCATACAGCAATAGCCTTGAATATGTTGGAAAGGGAGAATCAGATGACAAACTCTTGTCGTGAGTTCTTCCACTGTAAGTTTAGAGATGTCGAAACGTGGATGTATCTGCTGGCTGGTCTTCTTTGTGCTTGTAATTCTGGCTCTCAGCGTTACCATCACCAAAGCATGATCCGAGCCAATGTCTGCCCCTCAACAAGCTCTCGCATCCAGCAAAGTCCTTCCTCGTCTGCGACAGATAGCCACGTGATCAATCTGATTTTATGTTGTCATATTTGGGGATTTCCATGTAATCTTGTGGATCGTTCGGTGTGGAAAAATTGTTCCGCCAATCACAAGGTCACTTAACCCGCAGAAGTCAGCAAAATGTTCCCCATTTCCATTCATCTCGCCTATGCTCTCTTTGCCCATGGTGAACTCTCTACCCAAATTGTCACAGCCAACCTTTGCATTCATATCACCCATCAGTACAGTTATGTATCTCTTTGGTGCTTTGTCAAGAACACTCTGCAGTTGGTCATAGAAGTCCTCCTTGACTTCTTACCGGCGTGTGCAAGGTTTGTTGGAGCATGGCATTGTACTTGACCTTCTGGAACTTTGACTGGAAGCGGGCTGTCAGGATCCTTTCACTGACCGGTTCCCACTCCATTAAGCTTTTTTTAAGCCTTTCTGGACAGCGTAAGACCCACTCCATTTCTATGATAGTCGTCCTCATTGGTGGTCCTGAGAACAGAAGGAGATGCCCTGATGCCAGTGTGACCTGCCCTGCTGCTGTTCTTCGTACCTCACTCAGTCCCAATATCTCCAATCCATACCGATCCATCTCTCTGGCAGCCTGAGCTGCCCTTCCCATCTCATATAGCTTCCTCACATTCCATGTCCCGATCCTTGTTGCGGTGTTGGGGAGGATAAGATTCCTCGACCGGTCAGCTCCAGAAGGTTTTCACTGGCCCGCGTCATGTGCTCTCCCCTAGTTTTTCCTCGTCGATTTATCAATTAAATTCTTCTAGTGTTGATTTCCGTAGCATACAAGGTTTTTACATGGTGGGGTTGCTGGCCTCAAGCACAACTCCCAACCTGGAGGACCAGGGTGTTGTTTTCGTCTCGGTCCTCTCCCGCAGACCAGTCCGGTATGGTTAAACCTGTCAGGAGTACAAGGCTCCCGCCTGCATAGCTCAGGGGTCGTAAGGTCACAGTAGCCTCCCGCCACGACAGGGCACAGCACCAAGGGGAGTACTGTGGAGAAGAATGGACAAGAGGAGGAGAGGAGTTGGTAAGAAAGATCAAACTGTACAAGACGCTAGTTAGACCAGTACTTCTACATGGGTGTGAAACGTGGAAGATAACTAAGGGCGAAGAAAAGAAATTGGATGCCTTCAAGTTTAAATGCTTGAGAAGGCCATCCTAACACATCAAAAGATCAGATGGCCTATGCGAGTGAGCAATGAAGAATCACGGCGAAGATGACACACGCCAACATAATTAGATGAGATTAGAAGACGGCGCTGGAAATTGAATTAGACATATACTTCGTGGAGAAAGATCCAGTAACTGCATAGTGGCGCTAGGATGGCGACCAAGAGGTATATAAAAGGGCAGTGAGTAGACCTAAAACGACCTGAAGGAGGACAGTGAAAGTAGAGAGACGGCAGGCCACGATGGAACGACTGCAGCACTACGAGAGCAGTAGCCAGGGACTTGGTGGCATGGAAGCAGAATGTTTGCAGCCTTATGCGCCTACTGGCGCAGAGATGAAGATGATGATGATGATGATGATGATATAATTCAATATATACAATAATTCATTTTGGGGATATAGTGTCTCGCCGTCAGTCTTAAAAGCATGTTTTTGAACCTTTAATTACTTTCGCTAGTTTTCAAAGAAGGAAACAGTTGATGATCGGTTGAAAGAAAGAAAAAAAGAAGGGGAAGAAAACCTTTTTTAACCCTCGGACGTTGGAAAAGAGATGAGATGCTAAAACTTTCAGTAGCTGTTTATTCATCCCTACCGAACATTTGGATGTGACCATTGTTTGTCTGCAGTTTTTTACGTTGCCATGGCAACCGCGTAAGACATGCAGGTTTACCCAACTTTTTCGTTGTAATGACAATTTTTCCAGTTTTCTCTCCAGGAACAATGTATCATTCAAAATGAAATTGACATATTGTCAGGAGCCATAATCAGGGACGGAGACCGTAAATTCAGAGCGCGCGCGTCCCCATGTGAATACTTTCTGTAGCTATTTTTAGAACCTCGTGACGTAAGAAAAACACGCAAACGCGCGAGATCACTCGCAAACTTCGTGTATGCTTTATATATATTTACAAATTGGCGATCTCTTTCGGGTCGGTTATTGCGCTTCGCGATTTCAGCGAAAAGTCAAAGAACTGCAGAGGAGACCAATGAATGTTCCATACGGTTAAGGGTGTTAAGGATTTATTTTTGCCAGCCCATATATTTGTCAAATCACTCTTCAGGGTAGGCAAGGCAGCTCGGCATGCAGTCTTATAGCCCTTGTCATGAACCTGTGAAATAATATTTTTTATGAGTGCTTTTAATTTCTGCTGCAGTAATTAGATGATCATCTCCACTCCTATTATGATCCCAAATATATTTTTTTTCAGTTTTGCCTTCAACGTCAGCGTCAGTTTTTGTCAGAAAAAGATATTTGACACATTTGATCGATGGCAATTTCGTTTGCTGCGAACTGGATACTCCAAATTCAGTGCTTTTGTATTCTTTAACTAATACTCGATAGCTTGACCGTAATAGCTATAATTCCCTTGTGGATGTACAAAAACAACCACTCGATCGGGGTTCCTCAGTAAATAAACAAGCGTTTGAATGTTTACGCGGCGATTGCAAATTTATAATTCGCTTGAGAAACGAAAAAGTTAACGAGGTCTGAAAATCTTGCTCTCAAAAACACAGGAATTGTTTTTGATGCACTCAATCATTGAACTTTTTGTGTATAATTTTTAAAATTAAGTTATTTCAAGGACAGGTAACTTACGTACAACTCTGCAATTGCTTGAGGTCTTTTTCCAAAGCTTTTTCGCCGGTTCTTTCGATTCAGATTTCCGTGCCGCTGGCCGAAGTACAACTTTTGTAGTTTGTTGTGCGAAGCATTACACAACACTTGTTTGAACCAGTGAATTGCTACAAAATATCGCTTTCCTGCGGTTTAAAATGTAAAGAAAAAACACTAAAAGCGAACTACCGAGTTTGTTATAACTACGTACGAGGTTTAGATAAAGGACCATAAAGTTCAAGTTGTGACAGATCTTATGCTTGATTCTTATTCGCTTGCTCCTGATAGTCGATCCTGACAGCCGGTTGACTTGGAATGGCTTTCTCTAGCGCTGTTGAATATTTTCACAGGGATAGGAAAAGGCAATCCCTTTTTATTTCAAACTTATAAAAGGCTATACGATTCAAGACAAATTCATTACAAACGTGGGAATTCCACATTAAATTAAAAAAAAAAAAAATCACACGACGAATCGCAAAGCTCGTAATCATCTCCCTAGGCGATCGAGATGCGGCGATAGTATCATCGTCTTCACTTTCTTCGTAATTCACAGGGTTTTGAACTACTTTCCTCACTGTTGAATCTCTCGAGTCAAGAAAGTTGTCCTCCAAGGAATTCTTCAAGTTTGAAAAACTAACGGAGGACATAAACGCCAGTCTCCTCCTCCCCAACAAAAACAATGTTGTCCGAGTGTTGGCCGCCATTTTCTGCCAAAAGTTTTTTTTGACAAATCTTCTCGCGCGACACACGCGCGAAACTCGCGCGCCTGATTGCGTATGTATTTCTAAAAATAAGACAACTATCACAACACATGGGGACTTAACATGGAAGAGCCCCAATAGGTCTCCGTCCCTGATTATGGCTCCTGATATTGTTGAATAAAGGAGTGTGGTACTGGAGGGTAATTTGGGCATTTTTCGTCAGTACGTGGAAATTATATAAATATTTACTAGAATTTTTTTCAGTCAACAGGATATTAAAGCAATATATATTTTTTTTTAATTTAAGTTTAAACACAGGAATTTGAGGAATTATTAGAGGTTGTCTATTTTTTAACTGTCCAGGAGCTGAATTCGTAGAGACTGGAGCTCAACCGAGTTCAGATAGAGAAAGGAAAATTCACCGCCGTGTGCGGTTCACGTTCTCCATAATACCATGAATTTGGTTATTTCACGTTGTTGTTTTGCAGAAGACGGCTATATAATGTATGAAGCTCAGGGCAATCTACTGAACACATAATACTTTCCTTGTGTGGTAGCCCGTGTAGTAGCTTATAACAGGGGAAGTTCCATCAACTCTCTTGTATGGTCGTGCATGGGTGTATGACTTCATATGGACGTCAATCTCGTTCCCAGAGTCCTCGTTACCCTTGTCCAGCGGTGGAGCGGCCAACAAGGACCTCTGGGATAAAGCGATCCGCCTGACTTGCGCAGTAAGACCGGAAGTCCAAGAATCTTGGCGTCCGTTAGTTGAAACATGGGTGGAACTATGCGCAGTAGAGCCGGAAGTCCTAGAATCCGGTCATGGCGGATCGCTTTATCCATGGCCCTGGCCGCTCCACCGCTGGACAAGGGTAGCGAGGACTCTAGTACTCTGGGAACGAGATTGGATGGACGTCCGAGGGTTAATCAGCTGCGCGTAGGCAGAATCGAATCATAGAGGGTGGGACCACGTCTCGGAACACACGAGGATACTGGAGTGATGACATTGGCAGTGGTTCATGGTTCATGATTATTATTCGATATTTTAACAATATATATATATATATATATATATATATATATATCCTCTCTTGCAATATAATAATACTATTTTTCTTAATCGTGTGAAGTATGTTATAATCAGTTGTCTGTGCTGCTCTGAGTTTTGTTGTAACTCTGTGACTGAGCGGTAGCAGTTAACGACTGGATTGACACAGTAACTAACAAACGACAATTTTTTTTAATCAAACAAGGAGCATTTTAAATCAATATATTAATTTGGCTTTGTTGACATGCAGGTCATTTGATTAGCTAACGTCGAAGCGAGTTTAAGCGAGTGTATGTGTGGGAGTTCTAATTGCACGTGGGAGGGGATGCATGTAGCAGTGGGGTAACTTTTTTGCTTTGTGAAACTCAATCATTCCCGGTGAGTGAGTGAAATAATTCCACAGAGGGAAGACAAAGTCTCCTATAAAATTTCCGCACCGGATACATACCTTCCCTCCCACGTCAGTGTGCAAGAAAGCCCATACCGTTATATCCCAAATTAAGTGCGAGTAACTTTATCCGAAACTATAGCTACACGAGAAAAACAATCATCATGTCCTTTTAATGTCGGACAACTAAACTAACAAACGGCCTGAAAAATTGAGCTGGTAACTGAGAAATGACCGCATAGTCTGACTGACAGCTGGCATTGTTACTCGGTCTTCACTTCTTTATAAACATTGATAAATTTTGTAAAAACAAACAATTCCGCGGACTTGAGTCGACTGAAGCCAACACATGCATTTCCTGCCATGTTTTCGCCAGACAAACGAGAACTGCTCTATAGCCTCAGAAGGAAAAGAAAAGAAGAAGTCCACGCGCGCCACGCTAAGAGCGTTCGTTTTTCAGTAGATATCCACTAGACAAATTAGGCCATCCCCATAAAATGTTTTGTTTCCCATCGCCCGACCGACACAATTTGTTCAAAAAGTACAACAAAAAAATTAATTCATTGGCTACCTGGTTACCAAGCTTAAAATGCTTTGTTTATATCTCAGTTAAATCATTCTGACATCTAAATCAGCCCAGTAATGACCTCTTCGAACACCTTTCAGAGTGATATCGACTCGTTCCAAAGTGCATGGTGGTCACGGGGAAGATATAATCAAAGCTCGCTTGGAATTATTTATGTCTTAATTAGTCAATATTTTGTTTCTCGGCTTTTCTTTATTTCTTTATTTTTTTTTTTTTAACCGACCGACCCATTTTCACGAGAAAGAGCTGGGGCGATGGGAAACAAAACATTTTATGGCAATGGCCTTGTATGGCTTTTAATCTTCCAAATTCGGTTTAGATGAACTTACTAAGTTGCACTATCACGTACATGTATAGAAACCTTGAGCGCGCGAACCTTGATTGAGAAATAGCGTGGAATGTTGGCACAACGTGACAGCAGGATTTAGTTTCTTTGATCTCATCAGTACAAGCTGTGCGTCGCGATGCGGGTTGACCAATCAGGAACATCATATGTGACATGAACTATGCATAATATGTTCTTCCTGTTTCAGAGAATCAAGTTCTTCTCTGAACAGGCCACAAAATGGAGAAGAAGATAAAACAAGTAAGTTGTTTTAATTTTTGGCGCTTTCCGCGTCATGTCCATTCTCTGTACGTAAGCATGCACGAGTATGATTGCCTCGAGGTAATGATCGCCATATTCCGGAACTGTATTCGGTATAATACGTTTTGTTTGTTTGTTCGTATTTTTGGACGGAAAACGCTTATAATATTCTATAATATCGAGTTATGCTTTTTACACAGCAATATGTGCATGGCGGTATTAATAATTAAAAACATATACTTCGTGGAGAAAGATCCAGTAACTGCATAGTGGCACTAGGATGGCGACCAGAGGGTATATAAAAGTGCAGTGAGTAGACCTAAAACGACCTGAGGGAGGACAGTGGAAGTAGAGAGACGGCAGGCAGGATGGAACAACTAGAGCACTACGAGAGCAGTGGCATGGAAGCAGAATGTTGTGGCCTTATGCGCCTACTGGCGCAGTAATGACGATGATGATGATGATGATATAATTCAATAGATACAATAATTCATTTTGAAATATAGTGTCTCGCATCAGTCTGAAAAGCATGTTTTTGAACTTTTAATTACTTTCGCTAGTTTTCAAAGAAGGAAACAGTTGATGATCGGTTGTAAGAAAAAAAAAATGAAAAAATACCCTTTTAACCCGGATCGGAGGTTGGAAAAGAGATGAGATGCTAAAAATGTTCAGTGGCTGTTTATTCATCCCTACCGAACATTTTGATGTGACCATTGATTGTCTGCAGTTGTTCACGTTGCCATGGGAACCGCGTAATGACATGCAGGTTTACCCAACTTCTTCGTTGTAATGACAATTTTTCCAGTTTTCTCTCCAGGAACAATGTATCATTCAAAATGAAATTGACATATTGTTGAATAAAGGAGTGTGGTACTGGAGGGTAATTTGGGCATTTTTCGTCAGTACGTGGAAATTATATAAATATTTATTAGAATTTTCAGGATATTAAAGCAATATATTTTTTAAATTTAAGTTAAACACAGGAATTTGAGGAATTATTAGAGGTTGTCTATTTTTTAACTGTCCAGGAGCTGAATTCGTAGAGACTGGAGCTCAACTGAGTTCAGATACTGAGAAAGGACAATTCACCGCCCTGTGCGGTTCACGTTCTCCATAATACCATGAATTTGGTTATTTCACGCCGTTGTTTTGCAGAAGACGGCTATAAAATGTATGAAGCTCAGGGCAATCTACTAAACACATAATACTTTCCTTGTGTGGTAGCCCGTGTAACAGCTTATTACAGGGGAAGTTCCATCAACTCTCTTGTATGGTCGTGGGTGTATGACTTCATATGGACGTCAATCTCGTTCCCAGAGTCCTCGTTACCCTTGTCCAGCGGTGGAGCGGCCATCAAGGACCTCTGGGATAAAGCGATCCGCCTATGCGCAGCAGAGCCGGAAGTCCTAGAATCCGGTCATGACGGATCGCTTTATCCCAGAGGTCCTTGTTGGCCGCTCCACCGCTGGACAAGGGTAACGAGGACTCTGGGAACGAGATTGGATGGACGTCCGAGGGATAATCAGCTGCGCGTAGGCACTATCGAATCATAGAGGGGTTGGTCCACGTCTCGGAACACGCGAGGATATTGGAGTCATGACATTGGCAGTGGTTCATGGTTCATGATTATTATTCGATAGAGTGTAATAATAATTTTTTTAACAATATCCTAGTAATACTATTTTTCTTAATCGTATGAAGTATGTTATAATGTACATGTAGTTGTCTGTGTTGCTCTGAGTGTTTTGTTGTAACTCTCTGACTGAGCGGTAGCAGTTAACGACTGGATTGACACAGTAACTAACAAACGACAATTTTTTTAATCAAACAAGGAGCATTTTAAATCAATATATTAATTTGACTTTGTTGACGTGCAGGTCATTTAATTAGCCAACGTCGAAGCGAGTTTATGTGTGGGAGTGTATATGTGTGGGAGTTCTAATTGCACGTGGGAGGGGATGCATGTAGCAGTGGGGTAACTTTTTTGCTTTGTGAAACTCAATCATTCCCGGTGAGTGAGTGAAATAATTCCACAGAGGGAAGACAAAGTCTCCTATAAAATTTCCGCACCGGATACATACCTTCCCTCCCACGTCAGTGTGCAAGAAAGCCCATACCGTTATATCCCAAATTAAGTGCGAGTAACTTTATCCGAAACTATAGCTACACGAGAAAAAAATCATCATGTCCTTTTAATATATCGGACAACTAACAAACGGCCTGAAAAATTGAGCTGGTAACTGAGAAATGACCGCATAGTCTGACTGACAGCTGGCATTGTTACTCGGTCTTCACTTCTTTATAACTCATTGACAAATTTTGTAAAAACAAACAATTCCGCGGACTTGAGTCGACTGAAGCCAACACATGCATTTCCCGCCATGTTTTCGCCAGACAAACGAGAACTGCTCTATAGCCTCAGAAGGAAAAGAAAAGAAGAAGACCACGCGCGCCACGCTAAGAGCGTTCGTTTTTCAGTAGATATCCACCAGACAAATTAGGCCATCCCCATAAAATGTTTTGTTTCCCATCGCCCGACCGACACAATTTTTTCAAAAAGTACAACAAAAAAATAATTCATTGGCTACCTGGTTACCAAGCTTAAAATCGTTCCAAAGTGCATGGTGGTCACGGGGAAGATATAATCAAGGCTCGCTTGGAATTATTTATGTCTTAATTAGTCAATATTTTGTTTCTCGGCTTTTCTTTCTTTATTTTTTTATTTTTTTTTAACCGACCGACCCATTTTCACGAGAAAGAGCTGAGGCGATGGGAAACAAAACATTTTATGGCAATGGCCTTGTATAGCTTTTAATCTTCCAAATTCGGTTTAGATGAACTTACTAAGTTGCACTATCACGTACATGTATAGAAACCTGGAGCGCGCGAACCTTGATTGAGAAATAGAGTGGAATGTTGGCACAACGTGACAGCAGGATTTAGTTTCTTCGATCTCATCAGTACAAGCTGTGCGTCACGATGCGGGTTGACCAATCAGGAACACCATATGTGTCATGAACTATGCATAATATGTTCTTCCTGTTTCAGAGAATCAAGTTCTTCTCTGAACAGGCCACAAAATGGAGAAGAAGATAAAACAAGTAAGTTGTTTTAATTTTTGGCGCTTTCCGCGTCATGTCCATTCTCTGTACGTAAGCATGCACGAGTATGATTGCCTCGAGGTAATGATCGCCATATTCCGGATCTGTATTCGGTATAATATGTTTTGTTTGTTTGTTCGTATTTTTGGACGGAAAACGCTTATAATATTCTATAATACCGAGTTATGCTTTTTACACAGCAATATGTGCATCGACTGTTGCAGGTTTAATCATAATTAAAAACACTGACTGCAAAACATGATATGTTCCGTACAAGTGGTACAGGTAGACACGGTAGTTTCCCACTACTTTTATTTCAAAAGCAATCTGCCGTGTTCAGACTTGCTCACTTTTTACTGATCACTTTTTCCTCTTCGTTTGTGAATATTGGTACATGCATGCAATCACGTTGAAAATCAGCCAGGCCGGAACACTATGCAACAGCAATGCGAGAACTGAAATGGCTTCGTAATTTCCTCTGAATGTTTCGAGGGGAAAAATCCTTGGAAGATAAAGAAAACTCAATAGAAAATCACATGATTCAGTTTCTCCGTAGAACAGGTACAGTCTACCAACCGAAGTAGGGACTTTTGGTCAATTTTGGGTATTTTCGTTTTAAAAGCGGAAGTTTTCAGTTTATGAATGATGCTCATTAATCCGTCGTCGTGACAGCGCTTTCTATACATATTTTCCGGACCTAAGAAAACAGAAGGTCTACTCGAAAGAATACACTTCACATACCCACCGTATGATCTTCCTGTATTTTCCTTTCTGGGCTTTTTAACTCTTTTTCCTCGGGATCGATAGAAATATTACACCGAGTTTATGGCCGACGGTCGGTCACGAGTCGAACGGTTCGCCCCTCTTGCGGAAAATTTCAGTACACGCGCGTGCACGCAAGCACAGTAAAATACTCTCTCTGGTACTGCGAAGCTAAAAGTTGCCATCGCAGAGAAACTCTCTCTTTAGTTAAAGCAAGAGAATATAAGTTGGTTAAAGAGAAAAACGTGCTCTGAATATTATATTAAAATAGCAGCTGCATCACGATCTCACTGTTGTGGTTGAACGTCGTGTCATTTCTTGTCATAACGTATTTTAATAAGCTTTTATACATTGTATGATATCAAGGTATTGAAACCAAAAGATCTGATGTCCTAGTTAATTTGGTCAGTTTATGTTGTGAAGCTGTTTGAACTGCACTACGCAACACATCATGCAAAATAAATAGACTTCCTGCCTATTATGACGCTTAGAAATCAGTCAAATATAAACTTTAGGGAGGGGAGACTAAGTCGAAATGTTCTGTAAG
This sequence comes from Desmophyllum pertusum, assembly GCA_029204205.1. NCBI lineage: Eukaryota > Metazoa > Cnidaria > Anthozoa > Scleractinia > Caryophylliidae > Desmophyllum > Desmophyllum pertusum. The sequence goes on along the minus strand of MU827780.1, from coordinate 1,060,519 downwards.
CAGAAAAGCTGATAATGTGAGAATGTTTTAGGAACCTTTGGTTCAGAAAGCTTTATTTAAATGTATTTTTAGTATGTTTTGAATGGGAATGTTTTTTATGACCGCTTGCGGTATAATTTTTGCTGTTGCAAAACTCTTGTTTGTCTCCTCCCCAAGGGAAGTCTTAAGAAAATCAATAGCTATGACGTCAGACAAATTCTCCAATCGTGTGGTCGAGTCTAGAAAGTACGTTGACTGATAAATCCGCCCTATATTACTTCCTTCTTCACAGCTAGACCTGAGTTCATCGCATATGGCGTTTTTCGTGGTGCTAATAGAAGGACTATTCACTGTTACGACTATTCTGCCAGGTCTACCTCAAAGCAAAATGGCGGATAATGATATTGTTGAAGAACTTGCCGTTGGCCATGGAAAGCGAACGCTGGTTGCAAGCGCGTTCGAACGAATACGACTGTTATTTCATGTGTTCGTCCAATTCAGCTCGCCAGAAGAGAGTGCTGTTAAAAGTGGGACTCAGTGGCTGGCTTTAAAAGGCGAGAAAGAACATTTGACCAAAGCGAAGGTTTGTGGAATTATGTACTTCAACCTTGTTGTTTTAAATAGCGCTTTCTGAGGATTGAATCCCGACTTGAAATTTTCGTTCCTCCCTTGAGAAAATTACACAAAGAGCAGGGCACAAAAGGCCTTGAAAACTTCCGTGTTTGAAGGGATACTGGTGTGTTGAACAACAGTTCTTTATCTTAACACGACTCAAACTTGTTAATGTTGGAGCTATTTAGCTTTTTGTTCGCTGTATAAAACTAATTCTGTATTTAGCCATGTTTGCTAAATGTTTCTCCGTCTCGACAAAACACGTTTATCCTCGACGGAGGAAAACGCTTGTTGCTCAACAATGAATATACAAATGCAAACGGCTTTCATTGCGAAAACGAACTTTCCTTTATAATAATTCTAGTTACATTCGTGCACGCATGTGATGTTATGATATTGGTTTACCAAACTGAAAGTTCCTGTTGTAGCCGTTAGTTTATAGCTTTTTCTTCCTTCTTTCCAGGAATACATCAAGTCGCTTTGTAATCCAGAGTTAGAAATATCTGTTCCCTTCAAGGAACAGTTCTACAATGTGCTTTCTCAGTTACGAGATGACCTTGAAAGAACGACGAGTGCTGTGGTTAAGTTTCCTTCGCGGAACAAATGCTTTCTACAAGGTAGTGCTGTGGCAGTTACAATGGCACAATCCTCCATTGAAGATAAGCTTAAACTTACATCGTCACCACCTCGTCTGCCTAGTATTGACCCGCATTTGAGGGTATTTGCGCTAAAACTTGGCTATTCCGATCAAGTCATTGACCAAGCTGTCAAAAAACTAGGAACAAATGTAACCCAGAATACACTCTTGAATGAACTGCTCAATGCAACTGCATCATTGCCCTATCAGATATCTGCTTCTGTTGCTCAACAAAAACCTGTTCCAGCTGCACTGGCACCTTATCCTCTCAGGAGAGATGTTGTTGCAAGGGGTGCCCCAAACACACCACCACATGTGTCAAGAACTGGGTATGAAAACCCTACAGACATGATGGTTAGAGCTCCAATGCATGCTGTTCAGCACAATTGGGAAAGAGATGTTATTGCTAGAGGTGCTTCAGCTGTGATGCCGAGACCAAGCTATGAGCTCCCTGGTGATGTTTTGGAACGAGGAATTGTACCACGAGGCACAAAAAGAGGTCCCGAGCCGCGTCCTAGTGATGTCATTGCAAGGGGTTCATCCTTGGTCCCGCCACTAATGCAGCGTCAACCGTTACCATACAGCAACCAAGCATCATCAATGTATGATGCCCACAGAGAAGCTGGTAGCAGTGGCATGAGTGCAAGTGATAGGCTAGACGAACAAGAACAGCTGATGTACCAACAGATTATTGGCACAAAAAAAGTTGCAGGGAATTCATCTTCAAACTTGAGACCAGTAGTCATTGATGGGAGCAATGTTGCAATGAGGTAAGCTAACTTTCTGCGATATTGTCAAAAGATCGTTGAAAACCCCTTTTTGCATAGTTTAATGTGGATGTAAGGTTTTATATACATTGTAACATAGCATAACATTTTTGCACCCAGTTTTATTGTGTAGTATTCAATGACAATTTATGCCTCACTGCAAATTACGAAAAATACGAAATATTGGGCAAGGGAAGAAAAAAAATTGATCCAATTGAAATGAAAGAATTTTGTTTTGATGAAATGTGATCTCTGGGCAGGAAGTTGAAATTATACTTCTGAGCATGTGCAGTGATGGCAGAGCTTACACAGGGTCAATGAGTCATTAGAATTCCTGTGGTTGAGTAAGTTCCTTTACCAGTTGAGCAACATCCTTTTCACAATCACAATACATATTGCTTTCTACCCTCAGCCACTGTCTTTCTAATTTCTGTTTTAAGTATTTTAGGAGTGATTCATAAGTCAACTTTTGGTCTTGTCTTTTCTTGGGTAAAGTTTTTAATTTGAAATTAGAAAGGCATCTTCCTCAAACACAAAGGTGTTCCTGTTTTTAGTGAATTTAGCATACATCCTTTATTGTTAATCTTAACCAACCAGCACTCAGTTGCTATAAATAGTTAAAACATCCTTTATTCATTGGCATGCTTGACTGAGCGTGACTTCAAAGCCCCCAGACTAGGTGGTTCTAGAAATAATGGAGACTGTTTGTCAGATGTTTTCATTACTAAAATGACTTTATAGTTCTGGCCCTTATTGCTGTTGTTTTTTTTTCTGTTTGGTTACTAACTAATTTCTCTCTCTTTTCTTACAGTCATGGACGGCAGGATGTTTTTTCTTGCAAAGGAATACAACTTTGTGTGGATTGCTTTAGAGGAAAAGGACACAAGGAAATTACAGTGTTTGTGCCATCCTGGCGAAAGGAAGCCTCACGTCCTGACAAACCCATCACAGATCAGGACATTCTGTACAACCTAGAACGTGAAGGAATCCTAGTTTTTACTCCTTCCAGGAAGGTGAATGGACGTAGAATTGTATGTTATGATGATCGTTTCATCATAAAACTAGCAGCAGAGACAGATGGTGTTGTGTTATCAAATGATAACTTCAGAGACTTGATAAATGAGAATCCAAAGTGGAGAGAGACAATTGAACAACGATTGCTCATGTACTCTTTTGTCGGGGACAAGTTTATGGTCCCTGATGATCCACTTGGCAAACATGGACCTAATCTTGATGACTTTCTTCGGAAGGGTTCTGTGTCTCACCCAAGAATTTGCCCCTACTTAAAGAAGTGCACATATGGTCTGAAGTGCCGCTTCTATCATCCTGAACGGGACCAAGAAGCAATGAATGCAAAACTTGACAGATTGATTGGCATATTTGGGGAATCTGTGCCTGAAGCATCTATGCGAAAGGCAATTAATGATAACCCCAGTGCTACTGTTACAGTACTTGCCAATATTTTATGTGACATGGGAAATGGACTCAGTAAACACTGAACTGGTTATTCCAGCTTCTGCATATATTATGTACAAGTAATGTACATTGTATGAGAATGTAATGGGTTCAATCCATTCAGCCAGTGAAATTAGCATTTCTTTTTCTCTTAGCAACGCAGAATGGACTGTTGTCCAGTTGTTTGTCTAGGTCTTCGCTTTTTGTATTATTCTAGGATTTAATAATTTTATTTGGTTAAAAAAATTAATGATATGTCCTGAAATAGTTTTTTTTTTACCTTTTTGTGCAGGCTATAATGTTACTACATGTATGATAAGTTTGAATTAGTGTCGGTTAATAATGCACTGTAAATTTTAGGTTTAACTACAGCCTCACTGCAGGCAAGCACAGATCTGCTTATTTCACTGGCTGGGTACCAAGTGCTCTAAATTTGAAGACACAGGGATGAAGCAAAGTTATTGCTTTGTGTGTGTTGCTAGTAATGTTGAAAATGACCACATCTGATCAAGTTCCCCATCTTGGGTAGAACATGACAGATTGTTGTAAACCCCCTAGTGTGTATACTAGTTCTGGCATTGTTTGTCATATTGTTGTCACTCTTGCATTATATAAGTGATGGCTATAGAGAATCAGAAATACTGTTTAGTAAAGTGAGTGAGAACAATGTGGCAAGCAATGCTGTAACAAGGTATAATTTAAAGTTACTCTCTATGAGAGCAAACAGTGATCCCTATGTGGTCATATAAAGCAAAATGTTTATTTGAAAATCAAAAAACAAACAAAAAAAAACAAAACAATATAATTCAGTAGAGGAAAAAATTATAAGGCATAGTATTAAAAAAAATGGAAAAAAAATACATTCACTTTGTGGAATGATACATTTATTATTGTTTGTTTAAAGACAATTTTTATGAAACAGTTTAGTTGAAATGCACACATGCAGTTTTTTAAACATTTAGCTGCATTTTCAAATTAAAGTAAATTATATACATTTGTATCTTGCTCGTCAATGATATACTCATACATTGTACAAGTACATATTGTAAATTATTGTTAAAAATGAAAAATTTGTGATAACACGTTTTGTTGCTCTGGTCTTATCTGTTGTTGTTCTCAAGATATGCAACTACTTTGGATTTCCTATATTGCTTATTAGTTATTAGCTGCAAATACTGTGACATATTTAATGCAATTTAACAAAGAATAACTAGTTGCTATTCTTTAAAAAAATGTTAAAATCTGTATAATATTATTTTTAAGACTGTCAAAAAATACAGAGAAAATTAAAATAATTTGTCAGTGTTCTTGGGAATTGCTGTTTTTTATTATTAATAATAATAATTATTATTTAGATATAGCAAAGTAAATAAAGATATAAAGGAATGGTTTGATAATCCCAGTGTATATGCATATTTCCTTCTTTGAAAATATTACCCTGATATGCGGGGCCTTTTGGTTGGTGGAAATGCTTAATTTTAATCGAAAACAGACCATGCCACTTGCCTAACTTAGTCACTTAGTTCTGGCCAATCAAAATGCAAGAACTGTGGAAGGCGTAGTTCCAGGGTGTAGAGCCACAAATGAAACTGATAGGCAGGATTGTGATTGGTTGGAAAGCGCTCATTTGTTACGAGACAACACGGCACATCAAGTGGGTACCGTGGTAAAGTACAACCTCGTTCCCACGGTCTCTCTTCTTCCCGCCAAAAGCGATTGAAAAGAGACCGGGTCTCTTTTGGCGGGAAGAAGAGAGACTCTGGGAACGAGGTTGGGTAAAGTATAATTTCCCTGGCTATTTCGTGCTACCCTCTCAAAATAAAGATTTTTCTTACAATAATATTTTCGTGAGCCGCGAAATGCCATATCTTTTGGCGTAAAATGTGAAAAGACTGTTTATTTTCTCGTGACACGTGATCTTGTAAACATGCAGACGGTGATTTTGCATAACTACGGTCGAACCCCCATTAAGCGGCCACCTCAGTTAAGCGGCCAACCCCTATTAAGCGGCCAGCTTAATATCCCAAGTCCCAATATCAGTATAATACTGTAAGTAAAACCCCTAAAATTAAACCCCACTTGCTATTTCCCCGAGGGTGGAGTTCGACTGTATTTCATATCCGTGAAATAAGAATAAGTTTTGTGGCTACCGGTGGCGTGGAATCTTGCGTGAAATCGGCCATTTTATTTTCCGTGAAAGGTCACTCTACACGATGAAAGTTTTATTTTAATTATTATTCAGATTACATTTCTTATTATTTACGTGATTTCATTTTTTTTTTCACTCCGAACTAACAGCCAAGACAGGGAGCGGAGCAGTCGGTCTTTTTTCCTCCGATACTTGGCGCAAGCATGCACCTCGTGCCCCAGAAAGATCGGCACTTTAGGATGGACCATTTTATTGTTTTGGGGGGAGGGGGAGGGGGTTTGGGCAATTACCAAAAAAAATTACTGCACAGCAAAAGTAGAGAAAAAAAAAACGTGCAAAGCGAGTTCACTTACGCACTCACAAGCAAAAGGTGAAACAAATTCTTGCACAAACTCAAGACGGAAAAACAAATTCGAGCTCAGAAAAATTGCCCCCCCCCCCCAAAAAAAAAATAAATAAATAAAAAAATAAATAAAATGGTCCATCACTTACCTCGGCACTCGTCGACCATAGCTCTTGACCAATGAGCGCGCGAGAAATTTGACAGTATCCATCCCAATCAGTAGTACCCAGTCTCAAACGTCCAATTTTCGCGCCATTGCAGCATAGACAAATTTCCAAACTTCTAAATACATTTATTATTTGCCGTCTCTGTTCATTGCTTGATGTTGTAACACCTTGAAATGATGTCTAACGGCGAATTGAAGAAGAAATGCGGCGAGCAGCTCAATTTTGAACCCTGTCAAACCCTGCTACGATTAGCAAAGTCTGCTGAACTAGAAATAACCGATGCAGAATTCGCTCGACTAATGGACGACAAGGACGATTTGAAGAATTTCCGCGAAGAATTTTACTATCCTAAAGTGAAGGATCTCCCGCTAGGTGAGTTAGAATTGATCAATACTAAAGCAATTTAGGTTTTATCTAAATACATGAAAATGCGAACAACGAGAAACAGCTATTAAGTAACTTATTTATTACGAGTCGCGACCTCGTTCATGAACAAAGCTTTCATGAACATAGTTTGTTGTGAAATAAGAGATTCTTTTATTTCATAACTAGATTGTCATTTTTTATGCTCTGTGATCTAGGCTGTTCGTGTAATTGGTTGTTCTTCGTGTATGTGCGTATTTTAAACCTGAATCAGTGCTGTATATTGTGTCGATCATAAAGAAATTCGTGACGTAACAAAAGGGGCGTTGGGTGGGTGTGTGATCGGTTTTCCCTGATCACATGATGAGCGGTAGTACTGGAATTGTGTAATACATGTGTCAACATTATTTTCTTCTTTGCTGTAATTGCATGATCTTATCTAGGACTAGACACAAATATCTGGATATTTTTTGAGACATTTAGAAGTTTCTCAGATATTTTGAAGAATGCAAGATATTTACATGGGGAAAAAAATTGATATTTAGAATTTTCTAATAGGCTTTATGCATAATTTCTTTGTTTCCTTGACACCGGAAGCTGTTTTACTCAATTCAGCGCCAACAGCGATTCAGTGGTTTTCCCTTGAACGGACAATTAAACTGAGTAAATATTGTTTATGTTTTGCTTTCAATATTAACCTGAGTATCAGGCAAATTTTTCCGCGCTCTCTTTTACTCTTCGTCTTTACGTGGTCGCGCTGAAATTACGCCTGATACAATTCCTCAACGAGATGTCTTCCGCCCCCTTTTCGTGATGAATTGACATTGATTGACATAAAATTCTAAATAGCCAATCAAAATTACTTCCGTTACGTGACACTGGCGAGAATGCCGGAATTCCACGCGTGGAACAAAACAGCTTTGGACGCCATTTTTGTTGTGAATGTTTCGAGAGGAAATGTTTGAAATCAAATCTTTCAATTTTCCCGGTATTTATATCTACATGGGAGATTTTGCCATTCAGCGAAGGAAGGACTATTAGATATTATGTGAGTAAACAGCACGGCAAGCGAAGGAATAGTAAGCTTATCTTCGATCAATCGATCGAACCTACTCTGTGGCTGTTGCGATCGACTACAACGCGATGACATGTGCTTCATTTTCTAATAAATAGATTGATTTTATTTTATTGTTAGATCATTGACTTGTACTGAATGGACAAACTATTTTGCGGCCGGATTTTGCGATAGATAATTTGTAAAGCAAACATGGAAAGCATTTTAAACATATTTTAAAATAATTATTAAATGTTATGCCACTTTGGATCAAGGAATGTGATTTCTTGGAATATCCTTTTCCTAATCCCATTATTTTATTTTGAAACATATTCCTTTCTTGGCCACACAGTGGATTTTAGGAATTTTAGCCAAGTATCAGAAATTTGTGTGTAATAATAATTATTGCACACAGATTTCTTGTCAAATTTCTTGTCTGACATAATTTTTAAACCCAGAGGCATGAACTTTATGGATGAGGGTTGACAGGATCGGACACTGGTAATGATGTAAAACAAATATAACTTAATATGCAGTTGTAGAGCTACTCTTGCATGGTTGCTTCAGGTCGGGAAAAAGCCAGCAATTTTTTTTCATGGTACCAGGAAAATTTGGAGAATTTAATATCTGGTCAGATAATTCTTAATTTCTCAGGTAGGTAGACAGGAGGTTGCTACATGTTTTTATGATGAGTATTGTTGATGCAGAAGACTGTCTTATTATGGTCAAAAATGTTTTGTGGAAAAGAAATGAAAGCAAATTGCACATGTCATCAGCTTGCCTCTGGGGTAGACCCCCGGGACAACCAGGGGAATTGTAAACTTAGTTAATCTTGACCCAGTGGTAGGGGAATCCGGATGTTTCTCAACAAAAATCCCCCCTGATATCCACCTATATATAAGGGGTATTAGTAAAAATCTACTAGTACACTAATGCAAATGAGACAATCTGATTGGCTGAGCTACTCGTATACTATCAGCCATTAGTGTGCAGTGGCTGCCAAGGTCGTCTACAAAATTGCGGTTCCTTTTCGTTTCTACAAAGTTTTGGTGGATGATTTAGGGGGTGATTACATGGCGAATTTCAGCCCGGGCTGAAATTCCAGCCCGTTAGGGGGCTGAGGTTTCAGCCCGACTTCCGAAACAAATCCTCTTGAAATGAAGTCAGCGATTACATGGAATTTTCAGCCCGGCCAAACGGGCTGAAAAAACCATGTAATCGGAGTGGAATTTTCAACCCGGGCTGAAAAGTGAACTTGGGCATGCGCAGTGATTGTGTTTTGGCTAAATTGTAGAATGCCCGGCAACGTATTTGCATGTCATTGAATAAGAATGATCCTTTTGTTTTTATATACACGTGCAGCCGTATGTAAATAAGTTGCCGGGTATTGTAAAATCGCTCCTGTGTTTTTAACAAGATGGAAAAAAGGTTCCAGTGGAACAAGGGAGATAAAATCGAAAATCTTATTCGATGTGTCGCGAATTTCAAATCGAAAATGGAATATAACAACAGCTTCGTTCTTCAAACGTTCAGCCGATATGTAAATAAGTTGCCGGTTATTCAAATCGCCCCTCATTCTTTGATGACTCTTCCCGCGCAATTTCAAATTTGGCGCCCGGCTGAAACTCGTCATGTAATCGCAACAAAATTCCAGCCCCCTAACCGGGCTGAAATTTCAGCCCGGGCTGAAATTCGCCATGTAATCACCCCCTTAGAGTTAATACTAGACAATTGTTATGATTTTTACTAAAACAATTAGATTATTCCCTCTCAATTTCTATGATGTGATAGTTGATTCGGCCTCATCAACTATCACATCATAGAAATCTCGAGCTCATAATCTAATATTATTGTTAAATAGAGAGGGATTTATCTCAGTGATTCATGACCAGGCGATAGTCTGGGATCATTTTAAAATTTTATTTGTAAATCAAACAGAATAACATCTTGAGATACAATGTACTGTAGCTGATTTACAATGATATGTCATCACTATTTCAGTGAAAGTCATAGTAAGGTTTTCATCTGATATATACCTGGTAATATGTCCCAGATCACAGACTCGTTGTCCATGTTTTTACAAACTTGTGAATTCCCCACCCTATTCATTGAACTAGACACTTTCCATTCAACCCAAAATTCCAGAAAAAAATTGCACCTTGTCCGAACGTTCAGGAATTTCAAACTGGAATTTTGGTCAAATGGATGCACCCAATAATTGCAATAAGTATAGTATTTTCTCCAACCCAGCGGCAATCAATCAAATCCATCTCCTTGTATTCCCCAACAAATCTATTGTAGCTTGTTACAGGCATTCGGATAATGGGGAGCGGCGAGGGGATTGGCCCCACTCTTCACGCTCTTGTGTCTACTCGTACCGCCTCTCACTATCTGAATGCCTGGAACAGGCTACAACATATCCCCCTGGTTGTCCCGGGGTTGACCCCAGTCCCGGGGGGGATACCTGACCCATGTTTGTGTATAGGGGTGCCGCTGAGGGTTTGAAAACCTGACCCTGTTTAGGACAAAAAAACTAAAAACCCTTAAAATACCTACCGTGTAGGACAACATCCTCTATTTTAGGACCCTGTAATAGGTTGAAATTTAGCGAATCCTGTTTGACTGATACGCGGAAAACGTCTCCGATATCTAAATACTGTATAAACCATATTTTTATCGTGCAACCATACCCTGTTTAGGACAGGTTCAGACCCTGTTTAGGACAGACTCGCATGAAATTATATACCCTGTTTAGGGCAGAGGCCAAAACCATACCCTGTCCAGCGGCACGTTCCCGTATAGGCCACATAAGGGAGTACCACCCCCCCCCCCCACACCCCTGCCAGGACCCCAATGCCTAGCCGATGAATTTATAATTTCATATTGAAATTTATTACATTGGTTAATTTTCATCTGATCAGTGCATGCATGGTCTGACTTAAAGTCAGTGAAAAGTCCAGCAAATCTAAGTTTTATAAATTTCAGGCCGTTTAATAATTCGGTTTATACAATTTATACAACGCCACTGTCAACAAATAAGGATTTTTCAAGGCAGTATATATAGCCATAACTTTGTGCAACTGGCTTTACTTTAATTATTAAAATTGTAGAAATATCGATTTTTTTTTTCTATCCAATTTTGCTATATATAAGGCGTTCTACACTGTACGTTTCAAAAGCTTAATATTAAAGCCTAAGTATATACATTCAATGAAAAAATTTTACATAAGCAAGCTTATGTCTTTGAATACTACTATATTAAACACGCAGAAACAAATAAGCTTAATTCACTACGACTTCATTAAATATACAATATTCTCGTACTGCTTTATGTCCTTTGTCCTAAGTAGCGGCTTCCATCCTCAAAACAATTAGGGTCAAATACAGAGGCTGTCAATTTGTACATGTAAAGCATCCAAAACCAAAATAACAGACAGCTATAGATGATAGCTAGCTGACATAAGCTGTATTCTTCGGAAATTCAAAGTCTTCCAGTCGTTTCGTGGACTGAAAATCCAACGTAACCTCGTAATTGTAAGCCTTGTTAACTTCCCAAAATACTCAAAAACGAAAAAAAATCCTGAAAGGGTTGATTCATCGCCCTTTGATGAAGAAAGTTGAACAAGAACACAAGAAATGCCTCTTTCCAACATGGCGGATTTCGCTTGACTCTCCACGAAACGCGCAGTTGCTTTTACTTCCGGCGGAGCTCTATTGTTGAATCCACTGAGCCAATCAGATTCATTAGAGCACGGCCAAAATCTGGCTGTGCTCTGTAATTGGCCGACAATCTGTAGAGGAATTGTATCAGGCCCATTTTTTAGCGCGACATCCGTAAAGAGAATGTAAGGAGCGCGAAATTGGCCTGATCGCAGGTTATTTCAATATCATCCACATGTAGCCACAATTGCTGTACATGTAGACACTTTGTACGGGTTGTATTTTGTGACAAAATGAAACATTTGTTTTATTGAGTCGTAATTGTGATATTTATAAGAAAAATAACAAGATATGTAGAAAAATTTTCGAGATTATAATTAGACAAATTTGAGCAGCGCGAGTCGCTGGAGGTCACCTTTGTTTCCACGAGGACTCCGTTGTCTGGTGAAGTTGTAGGGCTTCTGTTTTCTTCGGTTTGGCGGCTTTTAAATCGGTCGAGAGTGGGCGAGAATCTGGTGTAAGATCATGCACGGGCGGTGGGAAGTCGAAAAGCTGGGGATCATACTGGAATGTGGCTTTGCTGTTGTGCCTTGCGAAGTGCAACGAAGCTGAAGGATCGCAGCGTTCAGGCAAAAGGTCGTTATCATGTTGTCCTGGTAGCGCCGATAGCTGGTAAATTGAGGCCCGGGAGTCGTAGTCGGTGGCAAGGTGTTTACGACTGTTGCGAGTCTTGCGGGTGACTTTGTTAAAAGACATAATCGTGCAAGATACCAACGTCGCTGGTGTAGCGAGACAGAGCATGAGGTGTTGACATCTGAGACATCGAAGGTCTGATGTAATCGATCGAGCAATAATTATAACTACTTAATTGATCTGTGATCAAAACAATACTATTTAGAAAAAATTTGAGATATATTTAGAATAATTTTGGGGAATTTAGGCGATTTTATGTGATATATTGTGTCTTAAGGCCTAATCTTACCCATGAGCATATTTACATGTAAGCCATCATGCCGGCACCTATAGGCATTGTATGGAGTATGATAATTACGATAACAGTCGACTAAAAATAATTTTTTCTGCTTGTGTTGAATCAAGCTCAAACAAATTTCTTGCTACACTATACATGTATCGATCTGTCTCTAGAATGAAACAAACATAATATCATTCTACCGTAGAATTCCGAAAGTAATGGGCCCCCGAAAGTAATGCCTCCCCGAAAGTAATACCCTTCTACTAAACCCCGAAAGTAATGCTCCCCCTGAAAGTAGCGGCAAAAATATTAATGTTACAATGTACCACTCAAAAACAATAAAATCGTATTTAATGTAACGTTTCAAGTGCAGTATATGGCTAAAAAAAAAAAAAAAAATTAATACAACTTGGCAGTGAATTGAATACCGTCATTGAAAAAACGTTGTCTCCCATTACTGTACAGCTATACAATCATGTAATTTACAGAGAATACCAAACAATCGTCTCCTACTTTAGAACATATGCCAATGAAATATTATATTTATAACTAGAACGTGACAAACTTTCGTCTTTAATACTACACCAAATTCACGCCTGCATGAACTCACAGTGAAAAACTGGAACACAAAAAATGTTACGCGTCCTCTTTGTGTAAAACGGCTGCTGAATTAAAAACATTTTTTTAACCATCCGAAAGTAACGGCTACCCGAAAGTTGCGGCTAACGGCCCCTTTGGCCTGCTAATTAAATCCGAAAGGTACGGGGGCCGTTACTTTTGGAATTCTACGGTATTTTATATCTGACACGGTAAAGAAGTTAAAACAGAAGCTTCCTCCACCAATACCGTTACATATGTATTATTTTGTTATTGGCAACTGTAATTATAAACAGATCAGTTAAACAACATAATTCCAGGCATTTTAGTCAAAATTATTTTTACATTTTAATAGTTAACTTTTAATTTAAAGGTTCCAATAGTTAACGTATCTATTTTGGCTTTGTTTAGTGGATCCTTCTTTAGTTGATAAGGAAAATGGACAGCGTGTACTTTAGTGGCAATTCTCTTGGCTTACAACCTAAAGAGGCACGTACCTTGGTCATTCAGGAACTTGATAAGTGGCAGCAAATGTATGTACTGTCTGATTCTGTTGAACTCCCAGGGGAGGGTACTACATGACCCATGTTTGGGTATAGGGGTGCCGCTGAGGGTTTGAAACGCTTACCCTGTTTAGGAAAAATTCCTGCCCTGCTATGTAGGACAACACCCTCTATTTAGGATCCTGTTTTATTAGGACAAAAATACACACTCTCGACTCTTGTTTTACACATATTATAGCATGACTATCTTGTCCTGAGTCTGTATACTGATAATCTGACCTCCTTTAAAGACTGCAAACATCTCCGATCTTGGATTGTTAAAATAGTTACTGTATTTTCTTGATTAAATGTCGGGGGCATTTATTAAAAACTTGGCCTTATCAAGACCCAGCATTTATTTGAACCCGGCATTTAATTATTAAACATTGAAGTTTACTGAATTAAAGACTAATACATGTAATTATAAAGGTAAATTTAACAAAGCATTAACAAAAACGTCAACCAACAAGACCAAAATGTCACCAACTTCATCTCTATAGTCAATAACTTTGATACAAACAAATCATTGTGAATGCTGGTTTCTTGAATGTGGAGTTAGCAATTGATAAATTGAACTGTTTAATAAATCGATGAGAATCAGTTTACATAATAAATTGCCGGATTCAAATAAACATTGGGACCTTGATTAAATACAGTGAAGATGACGCTACCATTGCCACTCGACAAAGTTTTTGATTAATTTTTGACATCTTTGATGGCGGCCGGGTTCCTTTTTTGGCGCCACATTTTGAACTAGACTAGAAACTAAAACCATTCAAATTTTACGACTCCGCCCCCAACACTCCATGGAGTTTGATTGGTCAAGTGAAATGGAACCCATCTGATAGTCGTCAAAAAGTTGTCAAAAAGATGTCAAAAACTAATCAAAAATTTGTCGAATGTGGCAATTAGGTAGATCATCTTCACTGTAAATGCCAGGACATTTATTTACAACTTGACCTGATAGACCCGGTGATTATTCAAACCCGGCGTTTATTTGGGACCGGCATTTAATTTAAGAAAATACGGTACTACATATGTAAACCATATTTAACGACAACAGTTTGAAGGGCTCCGGGAAAAAACGCCCCCCTTTGGTTAATCCATTCCTTTTGTTTCCAAATAACCAAGGGGACATGTTTTGCCCATGCAACCATACCCTGTTTAGGAAGGTCCAGGGCCCCCTGTCCAGACCCTGTGTCCCTTTGGCCGGGACACTTTAACAGAAAAAAAATACCGCCCAGAAGACAAAGATTTTTGAATTTTTAATTCATCATTTTCCTCCCCCTTCCCCCCAAACAAGGTTGACATACAAGTCAAGTATCTGGTGAATGGGTTAATTGTCTGAATAAAAAAACAACTCAACATTGTTTGTTTTTTTTGGTGGGGGGGGGGGGGGGGGAGGGGGGGTGGAGTGGAGGTGGAGGTGAGGTGAAGACAAAGACCATTTGAGGGCAAAAATGTGAAGTGTCGCCACAGCCTTTGACCAGGATTGTTAATGAACTGTAATACCATTTGATACATTGACAATGCTTAATGTTTCAGGGGTGTTCATGGTCATCGTTTTGGTAGTTTTACCTTGGTGGATAATAGAAGACTTTGTTGTATCAGAAAGTGCAAGAATAGTAGGCAAGTTGATCTTGTGTTTTGTTTGGGGGGTGGGAGTTAGTTATGTACAGTACCGCCTGAAACTATTCAATTGACCCATTTGCCACGGTTCTGCCTCGGTCAAACTGCAGATCCACGCCGCAGTCTTGCCTCGGTAATGATGCAGTGTGCCAAAATTTTACCCCGGCTTTCTGACCTTAAAGGGTTTGCCGTGATCAAAAGCTTGTCAGCAGCCGGTGTGATCTTCTGCATAAAAAAGTATCAGCAAATATATTTGTAAAACAGAAGTGGTTAGCTACTTTGTGCAAATACAAAGTGGAAATAAACTAAATTGAAATAGCATGTACAAAAGTCGGACCGGATTCAGTCGGATCGGACCGGACCGGATCAACTCGGATCGCCAGTCCAGGTCGGATCACTCGGATCGACTCGGACTAGACTAAAAATGAAAACAATCTACTCGGACTGGACTAAAATGAAATTCGTAACATGTTAGACATAGAAACAAGATACCTCTCTTCATTTAAAGGGTTATCCACCTAAACGTTCACCCAGATCACCGTCAGATCGGAGGCAATCAAGCCGCCAGTTTGTTTTTTCTAGTGCCTGCAGGTCCTCCCGGATCAGTATCTTCGCGAACTTATCTGCTCGTCCTGCTCGCACATGGGAGCCAGATGACTAAAAAATCGCGGTTAATGTAATTTTAGAAAGTGGAAATCTAAAAACTTCTCACGAGAAGCTTTCTCGCAAATTGTTCTCACTGTTTGGATATCGAGAAGCGTAATGCACACGAATCCGGCACGATGAAAAAATTCAATTTAAAATGGGGCGAGTTTCTTAAAGTAAAAATGTTAAAAGTAAAGCCGTTTGTTTGGTGGGGTTTAAGCACGAGCAGCTATTTAATTGTACTTAATTTACTTATTTATCTTTTTTTGTTTTCTTTCGCTTCTCTTTTCTTATTTTTACTCTGTGTGTAAACGCTTTTTTGTCCTTTTGTTATTCGTGGACCTGATTGTGCATAATGTTTTATAGTAAATAAATACATTGTAAGTAAAGTATTGTAAGTAAAGCATTGTAAGTAAAGTATTGTCAGAAAAGTATTGTAAGTAAAGCATTGTAAGTAAATTATTGTAAGTAAAGTATTATAAGTAAGGCATTATAAGTCAAGTATTGTAAGTAAAGTATTTAAGTAAACCATGTAAATGTTGTATGTGTTTAAAATTAAAAAAATGTTTTGTAAAAAAAAAAAAAAAAAAAAAAGTGAAATCTAAAACTTTTTGCGGGGAAACATGCCTCCGGACTTCCCATAAATTCGGCGCTCAGACTCTAGTACAACCGGTCAAGTTTTTTCCTGGATCCGCGCTGATAAGCTTAGCTTATACAGTAGAACCACGCTAACTCGAACAAAGCAAAACATAGTTTGAGATAGCGGGGGTTCGAGTTAAGCCGATAGTAAATCGCTGAAAAACAAGGGCAAAGGTAATGGTTTGAGTTCGCAGATAGCGGGGAGTTCGAGTTAAAACGAGTTTCGAGTTTTAGCGGGGTTGCTACTGTATTATGTGGCTTCCCCCTGCAGCGCAATTAAAGTGCAGCTCTTTTCTGGCAATAAATGGATGGAATGCTAATAAAAGTGTTTCTTGAAGAGTTCCGCCTTTGTCGCAGTCTCCCTTTCAACTTGGGAGTCTCTTCGGGGCAGTTTGAGTATCAATTTTTGGTGCTGCTGGGAAATGGATTTAGACAAGCATGAGGGCTGGGAGACTGGGATTTGGGGCAACAATTGGGCTGGAAATGGGATTTATACCAGCCTCTTCAGGGCAGAAATAATCGTGGAAATCTTGCCCTAGTAGCAGTTCCCAGGCTTCTTCTGGTGACGCTCATCGTCCGGGGAGGATCTGGAACTAAAAAAACAAAATGGCGGCTTGTTTTTGCCTTGCCGGCCTCGGGGAATGGGCCGCTGATCTGACGGTGATCTGGGTTGAACGTTTAGGTGGATAACACCTTTAATGAAGAAAGGTATTTTTTTTCTATGTCTAACATGTTACGAATTTTCATTTTATGTCAGTCAGTCGCGAGTAGATTGTTTTTCATTTTTTGAGTCCCCCCCTAGTCGCGGCGAGTTCAATCCGAGTTGATCCGCACCCCGGACTGGGCCGATCCGAGTTTGATCCGACGTCCGATCAGGTCGGCGGTCCGACTGATCCGGTCCCCGACTTTGTTACCTGCTGGCCTAATTGAAATGTTCACTAAGCACGTAGCTCGAGGCATTAATTTGGCATGGCATAATTGTGCTGACTGCCAAATTACTTTGCTCAATTCTTTCCATTCCATTTTTTGCCAGGTTTAAGTTTTATTTTCATAGGAAATTGCTTTTTCATGAAAGGGCCGCAGTCCCGACAATTTCAATGTAAATTTCAACTTTTGAGAGGTTAGTGAAACCGTTTTGAGAATAGGAATTAATCAGTGTGGTGATTCTTCTTGTCACCTGTTTTAATAACTTACAGGTACAACTTACCCGCGGTTTCTTTATTCTGCGGCACTTGGGTCACATTCATCCAGGTGAATTTGTGGCAGAACCCCTTTTGGCGTGGCAAGGACGGATGACCCTGTACGTTATAGAGAGTTTCCATTGTGTACATATTTTAATACTGGATTATTGACAATATGTACTAAGTAATGACGTCCACAAAAATTAAATTGTGGAAATTTATGAATTTGATTTCAGCTATCACTATGAAATCACAACCCATGAAAATCTCGTGGATTTATTCAATGGCAAATCCCATGGCATTTTTCCACAAGTTTTTCACAGGATTTTTCAATGGTTAAAATTAATGGCATTTTCATGCAGGATTTGTACCATGAAAATACCATGGAAAATCCTGTGAAAAATTTCCCATATTCATGGCCCATGAAATCTCCCACATTGTGTACAAGGCCATGAAATACTCCATGAAAAAGCCATTTATAAATTTCATGGGGGCCACAGCGTCAGGTTTTTAAATGACCCATGAATAAAACAACCTGGATTTTTCATTGGTGGTCCACACTTTGTCATGGGTTTTTTTAAATGGGATTGCAAAATTCATGGCCCATGAATATCCTGTGAATATGGAAAATTTTCATTGACCATGAAAATTCTCTGAGGGTTTTCATGGGCCTTTCCATGGTATTTTTATGGCTCATGAAAGTTAACCGCCCATTTGGTTCTCCAACCTTTTCCATGGGGTATGGGAAGGCACACAAGTCACCATGAAAATTCCATTAAATTGCAAATGAATTTTGAATGTAATTTAAATTGATGCTACATGTGTCAATGTAACTGGATCAAACACTTGAATTTAAATCATACCTTGACTGGAAAAAACTTATCATAGCAAATGGGCGCTGTTTGAGTTTATTCAGTACAATTGCTACTCTGGAGTTTTCAATTGAGACTTAATTTTTGGGAAAGTGCTGTCATTCATAAACAGATAGTACGCAGGCACAAAACATCATAACAAGACCCTAAACATCAATATTTTCTGCTTCATAAACTTTTATTCCACTCACCAAAATCGTTTGTGTAGGTTGTCAATAGCAATACAGTGTCGGTCAATTGTTTTCCATATTAATGTTTTAATCAAAAAAGACATATTAGTTGATGTTACAAGTGGAACTTAGCTTTATTATAACATAAGTTTTAGCTTATTGCCCTTCTGGTGACTGTAGCACTTCAAGCCTTCTTTCTGTCGTCTATCTATTAGCTCAGCTACAACCAAAACAAAACACAAAGCCAACATTGTGTTGGTTACAATCAGATCTCGCTTCTTACTCTGACAGGTATGTCAGACTAGCTGCCTAGAGTATAAATTCATAATGAGACAGGATTTACATGCAAGTTTCAATGCTTTTCAGTTGATAACACCAAATTAACTGATCAACATTCAGGCATACTATTGTGAAATAGCAAGTAATTCTATCTAAGAAGATTTTTACTTCAAGGATTCATTACAGTTTCCCATACTTACTTTGTTGTCTCAGATAGTACAAGATCTTGTGTTCCTTGCTTCAAAAATTTCCGATCTAAATGCCCGCCAAAAACGATCTTTTGAACTTGGTTACTACCAGGCATCATGGGATATATCAGCCTCGTTCCCAGGATCTCCAAATCCAATATTGGCGGCTGGGTGTACATACACATACAGCACAACAGTTTTTACTCATTTTAATGGCCTGTTATAGCAATGAAAGTAATCAGAATTCATGTTCAGAAAATGCACGGTGATTCTAAGCTGCCAATTATATTGCTGTAAAGTTTGAAAATTATGGATTTTCGTGTGCAGAATGATGAAATATTTCAGCGTACAAACATGCCCCGATAAGCTTTGTACTTACATGTAAACAAGACATTGGGATTGATTCTCATATAATCGCCTTTTTCTTTTTTTTTCAAGGTTCAACTTTGAGGCATTCCTAAAAGGTAAGCTGACTTCTTGTTGATAATGTTATGCGCTTTTTCCATTAGGTATATTATTGAATTTCAATCTTAGTAGTCATTGGAAGCTCAATTTTCGAGTTTCCTAAGTAACTTCCAAAATTCCTGTTTTTAGTGTATGCAGTCTGTGCTATTCGTATTTTTGGATTATGGCCAATCTAACACACCCCTAGGAAATGTGCGAAAAGCTCTTATAATCATGCAATTTATGCTTTAACAGGCTAATGTGATGGATGTTCTTAACTTGCAAAAAGATCAAGAAATCGCCTCCATGTAAGGGAAATCCGGAATCCGGAATCCAGCATATTTTTGCCTTGTAATTCCGGAATCCAGTTGCCTTTGGAATCCGGAATCCAGTCTCTGGAATCCGGAATCCAAACTCTTCTGAAATCTGGAATATTACAACAAAATCAGAACCCACTCCCCTCCCCTCGGCCATCCCGCCCACTACCACCACAACCAAAAAATGTTTTGATATCTGGTCTATTGTCCTGCATCATATTGCTCAACCACGGTCGGTCCGGGTCGCATGCTTCATTTGTTGACGATCACCATGTGACATATTGCCCTTTTGTGATCGTGAACCTTCCCTTACCTTGAAATATCTTCAAGTGCAGTGCGCGCACTTGCTCAGAACTGTCCAACACTGTTCCGCGCGCTAGGAATTGTTTTTGGCCCCATGCGGGGTTTTCGCTTTTCCTGTCAGTCCGGTAGTAAAATGCCTAAAATGGTTAATCAAGATACAAGAAATTAATAGATAAATTCAAGTTGTGGTGGAAGCGGTAGAGGGGGAGCCTGCTTGGAGTAAAATCGCAGCTAAACCGTTAAACATTTTTGTCCAGAAACTCCCCCCTGGGAGTAACAATTACAGGCAGCCCAGTTGATTCTGGCGATCGAGAAACTCGAGCTAGTCGTGTTCCGTCTGCTTCAACTGTGAAGTGTATGGGGAGGTAGTATCGAAAACGAAGCACTCGAAACGAAGACTGAAGCCCGAAGCACGCCTGAAGTTCGAAAACTAAGCATTCCTTAGTCGAAAACGAAGCAGCCTGAACTCGAAAACGAAGCACCCTAAACTCGAAAACGAAGCACCCGAACTCGAAAACAGAAGCACCCTGAAAAACTCGAAAAAAACGAAGACACCCTTTACCTGGGTTACTCCAGTGGTGTAATTTCAAATCGGTCACCAAAACACGAACACTGAATAATTTTGTACTTATACTGTATCTTAAAAAGAACGACCTGCAACCACAGTACAAAAAATTCCAAGACAGCTTCCTTTGTATAAATGGCGAACCGTAGTCCTTGCAGCTATATATTCTTTGGGTAGTCACGCAACGCTTTTATCCGGTATCGAGACGGATGCGTGCGACATGACAAGAGCCTCTCTATGGGTATTTCCGAAGAAATCGAAGATGCGACGATCACCGCAAAAAACACGAAGATCTCAAGAGTGTAGCGAAGATTTAAAAATTCGCGTGGTCAGAAAGATTATCTGTCATCTCTGCTCGATCGTCCTTAATCTGAGTATCTCTAAATTTTTGGAATTGCATGGCGAGATCAACAATAACTTGCACAAAGACATTTCAAGACTGAAAATGACAAAAATGTATCCATGATGCAATCATCAGCGGGCGGAAAAACGAAGATTTGCTTAAAAAAAAATCGAAGATTTGCAAAACAAATTGCGAGGAAAATCGTAGTCTGAAGTTACCCATAGAGTCTCTGGTCTCTGGGACGAGGTAGGTTTTACCGACTTCGATTTAAATCCCACTGGAGTAACCGGGTAAGGGTGCTTCGTTTTCGAGTTCAGGTGCTTCGTTTTCGAGTTCGGGTGCTTCGTTTTCGAGTTCAGGGTGCTTCGTTTTCGAGTTCAGGGTGCTTCGTTTTCGAGTTCAGGTGCTTCGTTTTCGACTTCAGGGTGCTTCGTGCTTCGGTCTTCGTTTCGAGTGCTTCGTTTTCGATACTACCAGATGGGGAAGCATCGAAAAAAGCATACATCTGAGCGGGGAAAAAGGTACGTAATAGTTTTTTGATAATTGTGCGGAGTGTTGTTTAGATTCATGTTTGCAGAAAGGTATGCGAATTCATGTGTCGGATGTTAACATCAGAGAAATCTTCGAGCAGCAATTTTGAATTCGGTCGAATTATTACTTGAAATTCCAATCCTTACGAAATTTCCACGTACTCTCTGCCGATCTCTAGCTGTCACGTGCGATGATTTACACATGTGCTTTACGCACAAAGTGCATTACTGAGTTATATGGCGGGAATTTTTAAGAACAACGAGAGAAGTGCCTAAAGACCCTCAAATGTGCTCTGTTCTGTTTATAAAACACACAGGAAGCGGCGCGAGCACGAAATAAGTGTAGGGGGAAACACGAGCCGATAGGGGAGTGTTTTTTCCAACTTCTTCCCCAAGTTTCTTTAGTTGTTTCATGATAAAATATATAGAGGATATTACACGGCGGCGCGAAGATATGAATTTTATTTTTCGAGTGGTAAAAACAAATATTTTACGAACGAGCGCAGCGAGTGAGTAAAATATTGTTTTTAACACGAGAAAATAAAACCTCATATCTTCAAGCCACCGTGTAATGTTCTTTTTATTATATAGACAAACGACAAAAGCACAAACTTTACCGCGAACTCTTGCAGCTCGGTGGCTGGACTTTCCGAATTTCTCTCCTTTCGTCTTCACTTGCAAGGAATCCTTGAAATTTTTAAGTCATATGAAGTTTTCTTCCTCGTGTTAACATTTTCCTACTCCTCTGTGAACGATTTCATGTCGGCTTCAGTGAATTTCACGAATCTATCGCTCGCCATTTTCAACCGGGTTTGGCAGCTTTGCACAAAAAGCCATGCAAAAGCGGGAATTGACGTCATCGATATCCTCACTAGTGAGGATATGGAAAATACGCCACTCGGGTCCCGGATGTAGTTTCGTATGAATTTTACGAGTGGTCTATTTCCAGTAAAACACTCGTGTCTATATAATAAATAATATTATCCTCACAAATTTGCTTTTATTTTCAAAACAAACTTAGCGGATGGCGTCAGCATTCGTGAGCTTCCGCGCTTCGTACTCTCATAAGCACGCGCGCGCACGTTGTATCAACCAATCTGAACGCGTGTTACATTGGTACTTTATTTATGAAACTCGATAAAGCACGTGCGTGACTTTGGGCGCGTACTTTAGGGCTCGAATTGGCCAATCAGAGCGCGCGTTATATGACCAAAATTTTATAAAAGCAAATAAATGCTGTCCGAGGAGTTATTTGAGTGTTTGTGGACTCAAAGAGCGAAAACTAAAATTGAATTCATTGTCATCATCATACAGAATATATATGTCCTATACCGTCTTTGTTAATTTCCTTCTGACCACGATCCCTGGTATGGGGTTTAGCAATACAGTTGAGTAAATTTCATTATATAAAGCCGGGTTTGATAGTGAATTTTAAGACCGGATAATAAATGTTTATTATTGTACATGCTATTTATAAAAAACAACGCTTTTTTAAGCGCTGAAAGTTAGTAATTTTTCACGACGTTTGTTAATTTTAGATGCATTTCCAGCAATTTCAGAAGACGTAAATTCAAAAAATTTTTCCAGTGGACCATGCCCCCGGACCCCTAGTTGGTTCATGTGTACACGTTCGCATTAGCCCGCACTCAAAATATTGCGGCTGCGCGGGCCCTGGAAAATAAGAGAAAGAAATGAATAATTTTAACAGGTGATTTCAATTTGAATATGCAAAAGCACCAACCTTCTATTCCTACTACTTTTGGTTCTGTTAATGTTATAATCATTTGAATAAGAACACTTCGTCAGATAGCTTCATTGTTGTGGATTACTGCAGATTACTGGACTTCAGAGACGCCTCTTGTCAAACATGTACGCCAACAAGTTTAATAATTTAATCGACGCAGTAGGAACTCAAGTTTTAGATATTAAAATGTACATTCTGATATATTGAAAAGAAAATGTACAGTATGTTCTTTTTTCAAAAGACGACTTCGTAATTTAATAGCAGAATCTGCTATCGAAGTACGAATGAAAACCAGAGCTAAAAGCTTGGAATCCGGAATCTCGGAACGTTTGGAATATGGAATCCATAGGCATGGAATCCGGAATCCAGCCATTGGAATCCGGAATCCACCGTGCGGAATCCGGAATCCAAGACCCTCTTGGATTCCTTTACATGGGGCGACAAGTGCGACCTACTTGTTGCGAGTCGGACAGATTTTGTCAAAACGGACAAAACTTCAAAGGCGCCGTAGTCCTGCCCTGGGGATGGACAAGCTACTTTCCCACGCACCAGGTGACTCCAGATAACAATGCTTTGCTGATTAAGCATTGTGTTTTTCTCTGAGAATAACAAATTTGCATTTTGAAGCACGTGTTGCCATATATTTGATTCAAATTTACCGCGGCCTCCAGGACTGTGTGCCAGTATAATATGGTTTACGCCACCAAAACTGGATTTACAATATGCGAATAACAATGCATTGTTTTTTTCGTTTGTTTCTATTAATTTCTGTGGTAAACTGTCGAACCAACTTCATAATTTTAATAATGTTGTGAAGGACAAAGCTGTTCTCCCAAGCCCAGAATTTGGTCATTTCACGTCGTTGTTTTGCAGAGGACAGCTGAGGAATGTCCCAAGAGGTTTATAACACGTGCAAAGCTATTGTGCTAGTAACTAAGCTTTTTGTTACTCTACGAGATGTCTCGGACAACATGTGCCAACAATTTTTTTTGAAAATGTTGGGACATTTCAAAACTTGTCCGCAAGTGCGACCGGGCCTAATACACTTAGCTATGGATAAGGTGTGACATCACAGAAATGGTATGTTTTAGCGCTTTACTCTTTGTTTTGATCGCTGTGATATATTTTTAAAAGAGTTCCTGGAGTTTATGAGCGGAAAATATATATATATATATAGCTGGATTTATCAAAAACTTCCGTGTTCAATTTCGCCTGGCGCGAGTTCTAGTCACTTTTGACAGGGCGTCGTTTGGTAAAAACACCCCCTCAATCAATCAATCAATCAATCACTACCAACGTGTCAATGCACAAACAGGCCTGCCCACCTTGGTAACGTGCGGTTTACTTCAATACAAAGTCTTCTGGGGTTCCCTAACCGCGCTCCCCACTGCAGCCAGCTTGACTCAACTGCAAGGAGGATATTGACCCCCTTTTTTTACGCCAAAAATTGCCACCCGTCAGAACGTCACATTTGTTGTGAGCTGAGGCTGAGTCAGGGACTGGCCGTTCCGTTTTTTTTTTTTGCGATTTGAATGCACAACTTGCCCTATTTTGAATGGAAATAAGCCGGCACATTTTGATACGACAAAAACTGCCCTGTTCGTGTTACGATATATTGCAATATGTATTCGACCATCTCTTCGTGTATAGGATTCAGTTGACCCCTTAGGCCACTGCTTCAGACAACAAGATGTTAAATTCTATGATCATTTTCTTTACACTTGCTCATTGTATGAAAACCGCGTGGTTAGTCAGTAACATGTTTTTATACATAAGTACTGAGAATTTTAACTCACGATTAATAACGCATTGCGCATGATAAAATGATACATAAAATCCATGAGCCAAATGAGTGAGGGAAACTGCGAAACGATGAAAACTCACTAGTTGAAAAAAAAACGTCGTTCGTTCTTCTCATCACAAACGCGAACGACGAAAAACTCAACTACGTGTGAAAAAAACGTATCGTATTGGATTTCTCCCGCCATTTAGTTGTGACAGTTGTTTGTTTGGCGTCGCTCGTAAATCTAAATTTTTAAACAAAGGTTTCAAGATTCGTTCCGACTTTTTTAAATGTCAAGAAAATAACTTTCAAGCGGCGGATACAAATGAAAAACTCCCAACAGGGAATGTAAGTAATGGACCAAATATCAAGAACCGAAGCAGCGCGCCGAAAAGCCTGGACATCGACTTCGAGAAGATAAACAAACACCAACATTCGTCCGACTGCCGCCGTTTATTGAAGTGTCAGGTCTCAAAAAACTCCTTTCCTGTAGGCGGATTAAGAATGCTCGCCTACTGGGAAAGGAAATTAAGGCGGCGAAGGGAAATTTGCCGTCAAATAACTTCAGGTAATTGTTGGGGAAGATAATTAATATTGAATTTTTATGGATCGATTTTATATCGAAATCCACGGAAATGTCCGACAAAACTTAAACTTTGTGATTCCATCATTCAGCTACGAGCCTCGGCTGCATTGCAAAGCTGGCATAGCCTTGGAAACTTAATGATTTTTGTGCCGTGGATAACGTAAACAAAATTCATGTTCCCCATTCCTCGTTTACTTTCTGACTGGAGTACATTTTAATTGCCAGTTCTTGAATGAATCCAGTCGACAATTTGCTCTGCTAGAATATTTTTGATGTTTCGAATTAAACTTGCCGAATTATTTGCAGTTTGAGCTGAGTTAAGATTATGTGAAACTTTGCTTTCGCCTCGGCGACGGCGATTTTGAAACAAATATATTTTTTACTCAAACATTGTAATTATCTCAGTACTCATGTAATAAACCAAATTACTTCATGCGTTGGTGAGCGCCGCGTGCTACAGATTTTTTTATTCACTCTTTGTTGAAAGTACAATGAACAAACTCCACTCGCTTCGCTCCAGTATTGTGCTCGACCTCGTTCGTTTGTTATTACTTCACAAACTCGTGGAATAAAAATCGTACACGCCCTCACCAACCATGAAGTAATCTCTATATTTCACTAAACATTCAGCCAGGTTTATGTTTTTAACACATGTTTTTTAAAGGGCAAACTAAAAAAAAACCCCCCAAATTTTGTTTTTTATCTTTAAAATCTTATATATTGCCCCGATTCACTGTATCGTTCCTTCCTTGTCTCATTAGGCGAAATAAAAATTAGCGTGATTTATGATTAATAAAATCCCCCCCCGCGTTTCTACAGTGTTTTTTTTTAAAGTCATGTGCGTTCAGGGGCACGGGCTTTCCATGTTCACCACCGCGCAAATGGGGAGTCCTGGGTCGAAGCAAGGTGACGTCAAAGCATGCAGGAGGTGTGATTTATCATGTTTACAAGCATTTGACTGACGGAATCCTTCGAGCCTGGTGGTTGTAGCTATTCTTTTCGTTATTTCCGAGCCGTTTTATGTTTTCGAAAGCCCACAGAATTTTAAACTCAAGCTAGATATGTCATCTAGTGACTCAAATTCGGAGTCTAGTTACAATTTCGGGAGACCTAGGACACAAAAATGTTGAGATCGAAGTGCGAAGATGCACGGGTCGCAAAGCTTCACGTGATGATCGAAGCACAACAAATGGGATGGCTTTCGCTTCTGCCGGACGAACCGTTTATGGTGGACGAGCGTAATGGCTGAAGAAAAGAAAACACTACGAAAAAAAAGGAGGAAGTGAAGCGAAGAAGACAAGAACAAGAGAGAAGCTAGAGAGGAAAGCAATTCAAGCTAGACTTGACGGCAAAGAAAGAGTGGGATTCTTGGTGAGTCTTATCACTAATACCTGTCAAACCAGATAGTAAAACAATTAGATTCGCAATCGATACTTCAAGCAGCAATGAGTAAGATAATCTTCTTTTGATGAACTTCACGGGTCACCTGGATATGTTTGGACAACAAAGCGGGAAAAGGAGGGTCAAAGCGAAAAACGGAAGAGTCGAAAAGAAAGCACAAAGGACCGCTTAGATCGCACTGAAGAAGTCAGTCAATGGTAATCAATTATTGTCACCTATAGTACTCCCATGAATCGATATACGCGAGGCCGTCTATGATCATTTATTTATCTTTTGATTTAGCGAGATATGTATTTTGTAAAGCTAATGGTTTATTCTGTTAAATGCCAGCTTTTCACCATTTAGAGGGGAGGCAGTTTTGATTTTTTTAACAAAAGCCAAGTAACTGTCCGCAGTTTTCTCTCGCTCGCGCGCTTTTTCTCGATCGCAGTGCAAAATCGGCTTGCTCTTTTGACCGCGCGGGCTTGCTCGGGCCTGAAATTGAAGCCATTTAAAAAAAAAAAAACAAGCTGAAAGGAAAACAAGCCACATCACTACAGTTTTTTTGGACATCCTCAAACGTTTGTCGTTGCTACTCCAAATAACCACCTTTGTGAATTAAGTTAATTTTGAAGTAAAAAAAACCGTTCAAATAAATAGCACTTTTTAAACCTCGATAAGCGAATATGGACCTGTTCCCCTCTGTAGTCCGCATTCTTTAGATATTACGATGAGAGTATACGGTTTATTAGCACTGCTTATTTCCCCGGCTCAGAAAAAGTTTTTGGAAGTTCAAATATTTTTGTCATTTTTCCTATTTTAGCCTTCGAAAGAAATTCGTCTTTGGACTTTCATCACATATTCCCGAAAATTGCTTCGCACGAGGAGTGAAATGTTTTTAACGCCATTATAAATGTCTACGCTTCGCCGGCGAACGAATTCTATGGGCTTACATTTCTGGCGATAGCGATGGTAGAGATAGGTTTCTCTGTAACATTTGGTCGATGGCTAGTTGGGTTGGCTTCAACCGGGTTTAAATAGCCTTTAGGAAGTCAGCTCTGCTAAAAGGGGCGTCGTTGACAAATTCTAGACGGAGTTCTTGAGCACTGGCTCTCCACAGTCCCTTTTACTTCGTTGACTTGAGGTTTTACATCCACCGTCTTTTTAGTATTTTCTCGACGATCGCTCTCAGAATGGTTCTATATAGTATACCTTTCTCTAAATCTGGGGTGTTACTTAGCAACGGCCAATAACGCACCTGGAAGGCGTTTAAACACACTTTTTCGAATGTTGGTATCGCATCTTCCTGAAGGAAATGAGAGTGTACGCGAATGATCAAACGGCTCCTGAGTTGACGTCACTAGCCGCTAAATTCATTCCCAGTCAAAAACGCGGCCGTGCAACAAAAATGGCGGCGTTTTTGGGCACTTTGCCGGCGGCACATGAAAATCGAGATTTCAACCCAAATCCAAAAAAAAAAAAAAACATTTCGCAGTTTAAGTTTCAAATAACAAGTACATTTATTTTTAAGCGAATAAAAAATTTTTCGGGCCTAGTTGCACTTTAAGTTTTAAGCCTATTTTGAAGCCCCAACGTTCTTATAAAAATCGTTGATTCATCTGATGTTAAAATTGCATGCCGAGGTGATTTTCTTTCGTCTGCCATATGTATCTTCTAGTTGCTAACATGACTAAAATTGATCGCCCTATGCTTACTTCTGCAAACATGAGTCTGTGCGTCGTTATAAAGCCATAAGTTTTGACTCTATCCCCATGTGCCTCATTTTGCTATAGGCACATCCTCAGTTCAGACGCTCGTACTTCACATGAGCCGAATCGATAATCGAAAATTTAAGCCGTACCCCCCAAATTAAATTTACGACCTGCATGAATTAGATTCCGAAGACTGCCGAGCTTAAGATCAGCCGAACTTAAAATTAATAGTGGGAAAAAATTGCCTGTTTATACTGAAAAAAATACATTTATAATAATTCATGCATTTGTTGCGGCTCATGTTGAAGTTCTGGCCGTTACTGAATCAAAAGCCGAGTCCACAGTCCGTTTACGCCGGCTGAGCCATGGCGAGGCGAGAAGAAAAGAAACGGCTTGAGCCGATCTCACGAATTCATCCAGCCGTTCTGAATTGATTCAGACGCCGTACATCACATGAACTCTAATTCATCGAATTCGATTGGCCTCATGTGAAAGTTACGGCGTACTGACATGGGCCTAATCGAAGAATAAGAAGTAGCCGAACACGAAAATATAGCAACATTTTGAAACAAAAAAATATTTTTAAAATTAAGAGTTAAAAAAAAAAACGTATTTTTTTTTTTATTTTTTTTTTTTATTTTTAAATTTTTTAATTTTTTAAAAAACAATACATAAAATAAACCTAAACAACAAACCATGCAATACGACCATATAAACAAGGCCCAAACACACCCAAAAAAAAAATCAGCATAATTTCTTATGCACTGTTTTTAAAACGATTTTTTTACTGGGTGGCCAGAAGCACACAAGAAGATATGGCAAGGTGACTTAACTAATTTTCTTGACACAGACAGTACACAAAAAAACCCACCCATTCCTTGCAAATAAATACCTCTTACAAAACCGATTTCGAGGCAGAGGTTGCCTTACGGTAAGGTTACCCAGAGTTTTTTTTCCTCTTCGATTTATGAGCCCCAAAAAGAGCCAATATAAATCGAAGGAGAAAACAAAAAAACTGAGCAGTATCCGGTCAGTAAAAACTAACAATACGGACCGAGACACTGGACGAGGTAAATAGCCTATAATTATATGTATTCATACCTCTCCCTTTGGAAAAAGAAAACACAATTCAGTGCAAAGTGCAAGCGCAAGGAAAGCGGTTCTAAATTTCTGACTTGAGGACACGCAATCAAGGAGGGCAACGGCCCGGGTCGATTGAATCGAGAGTTCCGACGGGGAAGTTGTCAACACACGATTTGAATTACAACACTTTCAAACGGTCCTTCAAGCAATTTCTACCCAGCTATTTTCATGTAAAAGCATGGAAAAACTAGGTGTACAGTTAGAGTCGTACTGTGGAATTAATCCCCGTAAAAATCTGGCCAAAGCACAGCGGGCCGTCCTATATAAGCATATATAATCATTATATTTTTTTTATACTAATGTGCTTTACAAATCGTTATAATCTTTGTCCTTACTTACTCATCCACGCATTATCCATCCGTTTTCTCGTGTTTGGGAAATCGTTATGGGGGGTATACCCAAAAAACAGGTTTTTATACGGGCAGGCTCCGCCAAGAGGTTCCCAAACCAGTGCCTTTACCCTTTTTTAAAAATCCCATTTTTGACAGAAAATTGACTCCCCTTTCATATACCTTCCAGGGAAAAATGGTACCCCTGCTCCACATACCAACAGTAGAAAACACTACATCCATTTTCTATACCCTTTGGGAATGAACTTTATGGAACCAAATATATATCCCCAGAAGGAAGTGGAAGGAAGCTGTCTTACGATGGCCTAAGAACTTTCAAAACTGCAGTCCACCACTTACCAAAATTACAGTTTTCCCTAACCTGATCTTTTACTGCAACTCATGAAATCCCTACCCTTTTCTATATTCCAAACTCGTAGGAAAATCCTACCCTTTTATAATTACCTCCAGTCTGAAAAGATAGCCCTTTCGGGCCGGAGCCTCCCCGGGATACGTCAATCATATGGAGTACCCCCCCCCCCCCCCCCCCCTCCCCCCGGGCTTGCAACTTCATTTATAAAGAAGATTCTGTGAAAAAAAAAAAAAAAATGTTTGTGCCACAGCTTGCACCCCTAGACCTTAAGACAAAAATACTGCAGACTAAATCAGCGGATCCTGAAAAAAAATAATAAAAAAAAAAAAAAAAAAAAAAAAAAAAAAAAACAAAAAAAAAAAAAACAAAAAAAAAAATAGACTATAATACACTGCTCTGAGCGTAGTCGGGGGCCTGGAGAGTGCGAGGAATGCTTGACTTTCCGTTTTAGAGCCCCAAGAGTAATCTAGGTTT
Organism: Desmophyllum pertusum; assembly: GCA_029204205.1. Taxonomy (NCBI): domain Eukaryota; kingdom Metazoa; phylum Cnidaria; class Anthozoa; order Scleractinia; family Caryophylliidae; genus Desmophyllum; species Desmophyllum pertusum. The sequence continues at coordinate 1,029,592 of MU827780.1, read as the reverse complement.
TTTTTTTTTATTCTTCTATTTTTATTTGTCGTCTAGAGCTACGCATCTTCGGCTGATCGATAGCCAACAAACCGGCTAATTCCCAGAGAAAGTTTCTGTTGGATGAAAAATTACATTCCACAGTCTAACCTGGCGGACGAAACACTGCTGACGAGGCTGAGCGGAGAACGTTGACTTCTGCGGTTGACAGTAAAATACATTATTTGGTCAGGGAGTATGTCCTAAGTATTTGTCTATTGAACTTGGTGGTTGCTTGCTCTTAGTTAGAACCGGTTTTCCGGAGGGAAGGAAAAAAAGCCGCGAAACAAATCAAAGGCACTAGTGTGCACAACTCTGTGAATGGAAAAGTAAAGAAATTAATTAAACATAGAAATATGCAGTAGTACGGGGTAAAGTTTAGATACGGGTAAATGTAAGTGACAGTCTCGTCCTCCGATGTTTTTTGAGAATCGAGTTTCGAGTTTTGAGTCTCGAATTTATTCCTCAGAAACAGAAACAATAAGATTCCTGCGCGAGCATTCACGCAAAGCCGTGTGTATTTCGTATTCACGTCCCAAATCTAGTGTTTGGTCGGGAGGCGAGGATTCGGAGGGTGAAACTCAAAACGAAAGTCTTTAATCGTACTCATCGCATATTCGATATATCCCCGGGCGATAATCTGCCAACTTTATTGGCCGAATATTTTAAAAAACAAGGTTTTACACAGGGTTTAAACAAAACCATGGCCTATAATTACGATTTTAAACTGACTGGCCCAACCTAAATGTATATATTTAAGCTTCATAACCGAACCGTACAGTTAACCTCTGTTTAGAGAGTGTATATAAACACAGACTAAAAAAAAAACATTTAAGCGACTTAGACTTACCTGCTTATCAGTATGATTTTAGGGACCTCATTAACTAACTTTTTAGACGTCGTTTAAAATATTCGGCCAATTGTTCGAACTGGTTTTGACGTTTTATTTTAAAGCATGTTTGCCTCGTTCTGTGAAAATAAAAATATTTCAATCATTTTCAAAACATTCCTCGAATCTCTGTTTTGTGTCAGGTCTGTGCTTCGCACGCACAATATAAAATTAATTGTAATTAAACATTCATTCGTCTTCATGATCAGTCCTTTGTCATACACGAAACTCTTAGGGAATTGATTAGGAAAGAAAAATACTGTCAGTTATCTACATGAAGTTGTAATTCCTTCGCGACTAAAATTAGCCTACAGTTAAATTATCAAAAATGGGTTTTTTCCCTCTCCTATTTTAAAAAAACATATGAAAATGACAGCGTAAATCTTAGTTTTTTGTCCCCCCCCCCCGTTCACCTGGGCAAAACGCGTCCTCACACAGTCGTTCCGATAATAATATTTTACAATTATTTCAACCATTCATTGCAAACTAAAATAATGCATATTGATAAACATCGTCTATCCGCGCTGACTAGCCTGAGGTATTTAAGACTTAAATAAAAAAAAATAACTCAACAAACGATGCGAGGTCATTCGCCAGCGCCAAGGAAATATGGAGGGTGAGGCACAACACACTGTCGAGCCGTCTAAATAGATCCATGAATTAGAAAAGATGAACATAGCCACTGAAACCAAGTCCTTGGTGAGTAAATCCAAGCCACTTCCAGCTCAAAACAACAGCAACTCGGGTGTTTCCTCGGTGAATCTCATTTGAGCCCTGCGATAGTTAGGGTTTTCATTCGCTTCACAGCGGAGCAAAAGTTACAGGGCACTCCTGTCGCTCCCGTGGGTGTCCCCCGTGAGGTTTTCAAAAAAAGGAATCTTGCGTTATCGAAGCGTTCGCGAGATCGAATCCGGTGGAGGCACGTTTTTTTTTTTTTTTTTCTTTCCTCCCCGCAAGCATGAGGAAACACCAGGTACTTAATATCAGTTTTCGCTTTAAATATTAATACGCTGCGAATATTTATTTTATTAATTTTTTTCTTTTTTTTATTTTAGTTTATAAAAGGCGTCATTGAAGGGTTTTTATAGTTCAGACGCAAGCAAAAGAATATATCATAGAATTCCATAGTGGTACAAAAGAAATATAGAATGATTGAGATAAATTAGATTGTATTCATACACTTGGTATAAAAGAAGAGAATACAACATTTAACATACTTAAGTGTTTTCCTAAGTCTTGAAGTGTCCGCCCAGCTTAGCGTTTTTTAAAAGTTTCGACAGCTTGAGTTCTTCATCAGAGAAACTTTGTGTGTGTGAATTCCCCCCCCCCGATCGAAGAACTTCAAACGTGACTCACTTTTAATATTCATACTGTCTCCGCTTTGCGGCGTTCGAGTTATTATTTCAGGGTTATTTCTTTCAATTTCGGAACTCCAAAAAAGCGTGTCTAATTGTAATTGTAGAATGTTGAAATACCGTGTTGGAAAAATAGAAGAGATCTCGCGCCAGACGCCATTTTTGTTTACTGATTAATGCATTAATTAACGCCACTACGCATACATTTATGTTTACAACCTTGTGGCCATCCACCGACGGGATCGAGCGAGGGAGCGGAGCGAGTTCGAAAAATTTGTTCCGCTAAATACGCTATAACTTCGTTCATGCTAAGCCATTCACTCGTTAAAAAGGAGGATCGAGCCGGAAGTTCAGTTGATTCTCCGAAATTGAAATTTAACCGAATTTTTTAGCAATATCAGATGACGGATATACTCGATTTTTATATGCTAATGAGTACCATTTCATACTAATGTAGAGGAGCAATAGGGAAATTTCCGTGCGCTGAAATAAAACTATTGTGTGTTAAAATTCGAATTGGTGTGAAGATTACCAGCGTGTAATATACGTTTTTGGTGCGTGTCGGTACGTGCACAACTTCGAATTTAAACCAATAGTTTTATTCAGAGCCAACCTAATTGCTCCGTATTGTTCTTCTACATTAAGCATTTAATGGGTACTCATTAGCATATAAAAATCGACTTATGCGAAATCGTTCTTTACTGATCCACACCACCACCACAGTGTTTTTTTCACTTGCACAAAAATATCTCGATTGGCTCGGTTTTTTTTTCGTTTTTTGTTTTTTTTTGGTTTTCCTTTTTAATTTCCGCCCGGAAAGTTGAAAACAATTCAACCGGACCCAATTTTGCCGGAAGACCAACTCAGCATCGTTTGGAGCTGAGTGTGGAATTTTCTTATAATTCTTGTCCTATAATCATCGAAAAGTTTCACCGGGAGTTCTTTTGTTATCGGAAAACTACTCCGCAACAAACACTGTCGTTAGAGTGTGTCTGTGTTACCGATCATCTACGGTCGACAGTGTATATGAAGTACTAAGCTCTTAGTTTTCCATGAAGATGACTTAGCACTGATGTTAGATTTCACAAACTTTGATTTCAGACGACGCCGTTCTTCCAAGAATTCGATTACCCCTCTCGGACAGTTCAGGCAAAAATCGGCATGGAAACTTTCCCGTCCCCCGGCCTTGGAAGAGCGCCCTGACTTAAGTTTGTTTTTTTTGTTTCAAGACCGTCTTTATAATACAGTTTTCCTGTTTGGGTTTAGCATCGGTTTATTGGCAATCGCAAGCGCAGTGTGATAGAACTTCAACACGGCCGATCTTTTGCTCTGAAAAGACTTTTTAGATGCGCAGCTAGCATGCCACGCTATAATTCTAGGGTATACGTGTCACAGGCCCAGGTTCGTTGTGTTGAAGGATCCTTCATTCAACTTTGGCATTTCTGTTTATAATTAGACTATGCGTTTTGTGGTGTTTCAACTATGAAAGAACTCAACCTTTTAACGATACAATCTCCTTGCCGCCTTCACAGACACTATCTGTTCGCCTCTGTCTGCAGATATGTGGCCAATACAAACGTCCCTGGATGAGCTATCCTCTGAACGTTCTTGTCCGTCTCACGTGATTTTCATCGGGGAAATAGCTTGATCATCGCCAAACGAATTCATACCTGCGCCAATGTACAGCAAGAAAGCACGTGTCCAATGCTTGCTGCCGTGTCGTTAGCTGTGCAGTTTCCCAGTTCATACTTGGGTCTACCGGGTTGTTATGCACTGGTTTACAAAATACTTCCGTGGTATAACGAGAAGAAACAGAGATCGAGAAAGTGTTCATTGCGGTGGTGTCACTCCCAATCGATAGTATCTCAGCTCTATCCCCATCCCCAAGAGGTCAATAGCCTCGCCACAGCCTGTACCTAAAGCTTAATCTTGTTCACCCTGGACACGTTCTTCATCTCCCCCGTGAGTATTTTATACACTGCAGACAGGCCGTAGTGTCTCGCATTATGCAGGCAGAGTTGGATTCACTTCTCGGCTGTTTGTTGCTTTGGGAGTTGGTCATGCTATGATTGATATTGTGGAAGTGCATAACGGTCACGATGCCTCGAGATCAACATCTGGGAGGTACTCGCGCTATTATTATATATAATTTTAAAATTTTTAAAACTGACTGTCTCGCTTGTAGCAGATCACAGACGAGGGACTTCCACTGCAGGGGAAAGCTCGCACACCTCGAAGTATGTGCGCTTTGCTTGTAAGCAGATATCAGTATTCAGCTTCTCCTAACAGAGGCTGGCGCTTTCTGGGGCTGTGTCATCTGTAGGGTTTCATTCAACTTCTACAAGTTTATGTAACCCCTGATCAGGAGAAAAATGCAAACGCCCGAGAATTACTTTTCGTTTCTTATCTTGGAAGTTTATAAAGCGTTGCTTTACCGGTCTTGCTATTTGATATCGTTTTCAAACACCATTTCTGTGTCTCAGGCTGCAACGTAAGTGACGTTATTCAACATTGACCCGGTGTTGCGAGCTTGTGGATATAACAAATGGGCATGGATCCCATGTTGTCACAACGGTAGTTTGTATGGTTTTTGGTGTTTTTTGTAACTTCTCAGGTAGTAGTACCTATTTCCTTATAGTTAGAGGCAAAAAAAACCGACGGTTTGGTAAAATTTGCCAAAAGGTTTTGTGCTTTTAACTTGTTCTTTACCCTTTTCTAAGGTCTATTAAACCATGAACAGCAGGTTTCGGGAACTTGAGCAAAACACTGTATCGGGCAACCGACCCGAGAACATTCGCTAACAACCCCCACCAATTAACTTCGACTTTTGCACGCTGCGTCGTACGGCTTTGGTACATTTTTCTTAGCCCCTCGTCTCTCTGCAGAACAACAACGTTGGAATTACCCAAGTTTGAGTGTATTTTGATATGAACTGCGAAACCGCTTTAGCCCAGTTTTCAAGACCCCTGTACTTCACATGAGCCGAATCGAATTCGATAGAATTAAGTTCATGTGAGGTTACTGCGTCTCGTGTGTGACATTCAAAGTTTTTGCATTCACGGTTGGTTGGATTCGGATCGGCCTTGTCAGCTTGTTCTCTGATTATGGGGATCACTTCGTGTTTGCTGAAAGCTTTCCTATATTTCTGGCGGCTGCTCTCACTCCTTCCACCATTAGAGCCAGCTTGTTAATGTCTTTTTTTTTCCCCTCTCTGATTTGTATTCCTAGCGCCCATGACATGTATCGGATCCGTCTTCACATGACCCTACGGCTGGTTGTGTTTTTTTTTTTTTTTTTTTTTGATTCGAGCTTTTTGGGTCGGACATAAAATAAATAACTAAAATAATAAAACGGTTAAAAAAAAATTTTAATTTATAATAAATTTTAATTCTTTACTTTTAAATTTTAAAAATTTTTTTTCTTTTAATTTTTTTTTTTAAATTTTATTATATTATTATATTTAAATTTTAATATAAAATTTTAATTTAAAAAATAAATAATAATATTATAATAAACTGAGCTCTGTTTTTGACCTTCTGCCGCCCGGCCCCTTGGCCTAGGACTTCCTTTTTTGTTTTTTTGCGATTCAGCCGCCCCCCCCCCCCCCCCCCCCCCTACCTCCGCCGGCCCGCTGCGCTGCGCGCCCGCCCTCAGACTGCCGCAGAACCTTTTTCCACACTAGGCCCCATAAAACAAATGTGCATTAATTATTATAAAATTGTCATTTTTGTCAATATAACAACAATCTTCCCCAATAAGCTCGGCGTTTTCTGACTCAAGTCAGACCCCAGCGTGCCCCACGTTCTTTCGGGGGGGGCGGGGGTTGGTCTATCTACTTTGGTCTTACCGGGGTTAGCGGGGCGGTATTACCTCTCCCTAAATACATTTGAGTCGGCCCCTCCCTCAAATTCGAAATTCTTTCGATTCGCGACTCTTTTCCATGTGAAGGTGTGACGGCCGTCGGAAATGGGCCTAAAGTGCGAATTTTGCACTGTTTCTCTGTTCCGAATTTTATTAACGCTGGCCTCGGCTGACACTTCAGACTATGTCTTTATGTATCAGTCAAAAAATAGATATAGGGTTAAATTTTTGACCACTTCTCAGCTGATCGGTTCAGAACGGTCTCAGCACCCAAAACGTTGTGAAATTGAATCCTATCTTATCTCAGCATTCGTTTGTATAGGTAGTTTTGGTATATTTAGTAATTTCACTTCATTTTGATCTGTTTCTATGAAATAAACATCTGTAGTTAGTTTTATTTCACAGCAGACCTTTTAATGAATACAATGCTTTTCTTGGAGATCGTCGAAACTGGCTAGACTTCATGAAATACTCTGTATAAGACAGTATTGGAATATTTCCCCCAAAAATCAGCAAATTTGTTTAAAACCTTTTTCACTTTCGCCGAACACTGTGGGCCAAAACTGAGATATGATGCCAATTTTCTGGCATGTGCCTGTTGCAATACGTCTCTAGTGCCCAGCTAAGCAGTTTAATATTAATTTGTTTTAAACATCTTATGAAACTGACTTCATGTATGTCCCTTTGGAGTACGTTCAGCTACTAAGCTCATTCTTTATTTAGAACCTCCCAGTAGTATATCTAGCGCTAGAAAGATATGCGCGAAGCTGCTCGTGTCCAACTAGGCCCTCAGGTCTGTTGTTCTATGCTGTTAATTATAACTGTGTTACATTGAATATCAAATGTTTTCGCATAGGAAGTAAGCTGGTGGTTATTTGTTTCTGGAGACGTGTCTAATTATCTGAGAACTATCAATGTGAAAGAGGTTTTGCTTCATGATTTATAGTCAATAGATGAAAGATGAAGTCGACGTGTGGTTAAATTGATCGTTCTGCCCCATTTTGGAATGGCGTCGGAGGATGCCTCTGATGGAGTGCTTCCTGAAAACCCTGATGTCAGATGCTATTGATTTCTAAAATATTTTTTTTTTCCCCCCAACAGCGGTCTGAATTGACTGCTTAGGTAGCAACACCAGCTTTATACTGAGGCTACCAGATCGAAAATACTGAATGTTCACATTAAATTAAATCCATGCTACTAAGAAACATGGCGGCCCACATATTTCAGTATGAATTTTGTTAAATAAATAAATATAAATAAAAATAGCAAATATAAAGAAAATCCTGTACCTGCAAAAGAACGTTTGTGAGCAGGTCTAGCTAATGTATTGGATGAATACACAGGGTACATGTATAGTTCCGGTTTAAACGGGTTTCATAAAGTATCTCTCCTTGTGTCATATTTCGGAAGTGCATGACAAAATCTGCTTCATCTGCCGGCTGCTGGTAGTGACACACTCTTTATGTCCAAATGTCAACTTGGAGTATCACCGTCGACGTGAAACATAACTTCGTCTTCTTCGATAAATATATAGTTTAGCCATTTTACTCAGTTTTACTCGCTTTTACTCGATTTTACTCATTTTACCCAATTTACCCATTTTACCCATTTTACTCATTTTACTCATTTTACTCATTTTACTCATTTTACTCATTTTACTCATTTTTACTCATTTTAATCATTTTACTCATTTTCCTCATTTTACTCTTTTACTCATTTTAACTCATTTTACTCATTTTACTCATTTTACTCATTTTACTCATTTTACTCATTTTACTCAATTTTACTCATTTTACTCATTTTACTCATTCTACTCATTTTACGTCATTTTACTCAATTTTACCTCATTTTACTCATTTTACTCATTTTACTCATCTTTACTCATTTTACTCATTTTACTCATTTTACTCATTTTACTCATTTTAACTCATTTTACTCATTTTACTCATTTTTACTCATTTTACTCATTTTACTCATTTTTACTCATTTTACTCATTTTACTCATTTTACTCATTTTACTCATTTTACTCATTTTACTCATTTTACTCATTTTACTCATTTTACTCATTTTACTCATTTTACTCATTTTAACTCATTTTACTCATTTTACTCATTTTACTCATTTTACTCATTTTACTCATTTTACTCATTTTTACTCATTTTACTCATTTCCTCATTTACTCATTTTAACTCATTTTTACTCCTTTAACTCATTTTACCTCATTTTACTCATTTTAAACCTCATTTCACTCATTTTACTCATTTTACTCATTTTAACTCAATTTTACACTCATTTTTACTCATTTTACTCATTTTTACTCATTTTACTCATTTTGCTCATTTTTGCTCATTTTTACTCATTTTACCTCATTTTACTCATTTTACCTCATTTTACATCATTTTACTGTCATTTTCTAACTCATTTTACTCTCATTTTACTCATTTTAACTCATTTTTACCTCATTTTTACTCATTTTAACTCATTTCACTCATTTCACTCATTTTTACTCATTTTTTACTCATTTTACTCGTATTTTACTCATTTTAAACTCATCTTTACCACTACCTCATTTTACTCAATTTTAACTCATTTTACTCATTTTACTTACTCATACCCTAGATACAATTTGGGTCCGCTAGAATTGTTCTTGAAAATAAATATTATAGTTAAATTTTTATGTTAAGTACAAATGGACTGCCAGTTTTTTCTCAATAATAAGGTCAAACATGACTTGCAAGTTTATTGTTGATAGTAATATGCGTTGCGAACTCAGGCAGTATCAGTAGTTATTCTAAGAATAACTGTGGAAACATTAAAGTCTCGTGATCAAAAAATTTGATAACACCAAAATGTTTCCCAGATAGTTTTTAGGAAAAAAGTCATAAGGTTTGGCTTATGAATTGGCTTAAATTACGTCTTACAAAGTACGATTAAGTACTTTCGAGAAAACGCCCTCAAGACAATAACTGAATTCTGGCACACAAGAAAAAACTGGCTAATAATGAACTGAAACTTCGCAGTGCAATAACTGAATCTTGGCGAGTGAAAGAAAAAAAACTCCGGCAATACAACAGTTCAGTCTGAAACTTGGGGCAGAGGCTAAGCTCGCAATAATTGATCTGAAACTTGGCGCAGACAAACTCGCAATAATAATGAACTTGTTAGACAAACTCACAATGATAACTGAACATGGACTAGGTTGTACTTGGTTTTTAAACCCCCGCCTCACCCCACCCCCCCCCATCCCCCACCGCCCTGCCCCTGCCGCTTGAAAGGACACAATTGATAAAAGAGTGATCCATATGCATTTATGAATCCGGTTTTTTTTTTTTTTTTTACCTCCTAGCACCGGACTTAAATCTACTCGTTGACGTTTTTAAATATGTTACGTTATTATTAAAACTGTAATTCATATACCACAAAACAACATAGGATTTTAACCGGGGAATAAATAAATCTTGCGGAGCTTGCACATCATTTATAAAGAAGATCTGTGAAAAAAACAATGTGCAGAGCTTGCACCCCTATTCTAAAAAAATACATTGCCATTTGTTTGTTTTTTTTACCCTCACCAGACCCCGCCCCCCTTAAAAACACCCCCCGCCCCCCTTAATACGTGATGATCAGCCGACATTAAACAGCCCTATCGTCCTGTCAAAATAAAAATGCTATTCCGTCGTCCGAGCTGGTCCTCTTTCGAAGAAGTTTATTTGCATCACCCGAAATAAAAATAAATTTCGGTGAATTTAAAACGACCTAAAATCCAATGTGCCTCTTCGCCACAAGTTGTAGATTGCCGCGGGAAAAAAAAAAAAAACAAGTGGAAGTTTCTGACTCTCAGTCAAGAAAGCGAGATGCCTGCTCTGGTGCGTCGAGGAACGGTCGACGGCTAAGCATTTTCCACACAACAAACACAGGAAATTCCCCGGGGGGGGGGGGGGGTGGGGTACTCGCCAAAATTGTTGGTGGGGTGTATATCTTTCTTTTCCCTGTCTTGTTTTTCTTTCTGCTATGCACCGGGCCCCCCCCCCCCCCCCTTCCTGGTTATAGACTCGCTTTTTCGCGTTTATCGTAGATACTGCCCCCCCCCGCTTTCTATCTTTCTTCCTTTTTTTTACCTTGATGAAATATGATTGAAAACATGAAGAACCCTTTTAACTCACTATTTTCAGTTTTATTTATTCACGACCAAAGAAATTAATAGTGATCTTTATTCTCCAATTACCCCTCGTATTTCCAGGAACCTCCTGACTCCCCCAAAAAAATCGATACCCTATTTCGGAAACACCCTATAAACATTAGTACAAGTACACGTAGTCTGAATACATGACTTCAGCAGCCTAACCCAGTTGGGTTTCCGATTTGCGGCAAACATTTGAAAAAGGGGCTTCAAATATCCCCGATGTTAATGGAAATAAACAGTTTCGTCTAAAAGCCAAACCAAATGTCCAGACCAGGAGTGCACAAAACATACCCTATTTTCAGACCAAAAATGGTCAAAATAATATACCCTATTTCAGACCAAAACGGCTCAAACACCATACCCTTTGGGGCGGCACATACGCTACATACAGCTTTATATAAGGGAAGTACCCCCCCCCCCCCTCCCCCCGGAATCCCAGAAAGGTCTGCGGGAAGAATTGAAACATTACATTCCCCTAGAGGTCCTAACCTGGCAAACGACCAAAACGCTGGACTGAGGAGAACGTTTTACTCTAGGCAAGAGAGGATTCTGGGTTGAACAGTAAAATACATTATTTTGGTTAGTGTATGTCCTCAGTATTTGTCTATTGAGCTTGGTGGTGCTCTTTAGTTTTAGGAACCGGTTTTTGTTTCCGCCCGATCCGAGAAAAAAGCGGAAACAAAAAAGGAGGAATCGAGCCGGGAAGTCAAGTTGATTCTCCGAAAATTGAAATTTACAGGAATTTTTAGCAAATATCAGATGACGGATGGATATAACTGAAAAGTAAGTTTTCAACTTAGGAAATATCTCGAGCTCGGTTAATTTGACGTTGTTACGGACAATTTTGAAAGCAAAACCAGCATGTTGGGAGCTGTCAGCTGTTATTGTGTCGAATTTCTTTGTCTATATCATTGAAAGTTTCCACCGGGAGCGTTCTCGAAAAACTAACTCCCGCAACAACATGTTCCCGTAGAGTGTGCTGTACCCGTATCATAGCGGCAACAGTGGATTGAAGTACAAGCTCTACTAGTTTTCAATAAAAGGGATGATGATGCACTGAGTGATTTCCACAAACTTTTGATTCAAACGACGCCGTCTTCCAAGAATTCGATTCCCCTCTCGGAAGTTCAGGCAAAATGGCGTGGAAACTTTCCCCGTCCCCCGGCCTGGAAGAGCGCTCTGACGTGTTTCAAGACCGTCTTTAATAATGCAGTTTCTCTGTTTGGGTTAGCATCGTTTAACTGGCAATCGCAATTCGGTCCAGTGTGATATATAGACTTTCAAACACGCGCGCGATCCGTGATCTTTGCTTATGAAAAGAACTTTTTAGATTGGAACAGCATGCCACGCATTAATTCAGGGTTATTCGATGGTCACAGGCAGTTCCCCAGTGCTTTTTGCCCCCACCTTTGTCGAAGGATTCTATCATTCAACTTTGGCATTTCTGTTATACATTCTATGCGTGTTTGGTTGTTTGTTTCAACTATGAAAGAAACTCAGACCTTTTAACGATCAATCTCCTTGCCTGCCTTCACAGACATCTATAATAATCGCCTCCTGTATGCAAGATATTTGGCATATACAAACCGTACCCTGGATGAGCTAATCCTCTGAACGTCTTGTCCGTCTCAGTGAATTCATCGGGAATAGCTTGATCATCGCCACAACGAATCAACCCTGCGCCAATGTACAGACAAGAAAAAAACAGTGTCCAATGTTGCTGGTTGTTCGTTAGATGTGCAGTTCATACTTGGTCTACCGTCGTCTGTTATGCACTGGTTTACAAAATACTTCCGTGGTATAACGAGGGAAAAAAGCAGAGATCGAGAAGGGGGAGAGGAAAGTGTTTGAGAAAGTTAGGAGAAAGTTGTCCATTTTGAGGCGGGTGTCATCCCAAATCGTAGTATCTTGTTCCCAAGGGCATAGCTTCGCACAGCTACAGCTGTACCGAAACTTAATCTTGGTTCACCCTGGCGTTCTTCATTCTCCCTCGTGAGTATTTTATACAACTGCGACAGCCGTAGTTGTCTCGCGCGTTTCTTATGCAAGCAGGAGTTGATTGACTTTTCGCTGGTTTGTTGCTTTGGGAGTTGGTCATGCTATGATTGATCTTGTGGAGTGCACAATAACGGTCACGATGCGAGGATCACATACGGGGAAGTTACGCGTATAAACTACTCTGTCTCGCGTAGCAGATCACAGACGAGGGACTTCCATGCAGGGGAAAGCTCGCAGCCTCGAATGTATGCGCTTTGTAGCAGATATCAGTATTCAGCATTCTCCTTTCACGGAGGATGACCGCGTTGGGCCCACGCGCTCTGATTGTAATCTGTAGGGTTTATTCAACTATACAAGTTTATGTACCCGGATCAGAACGAGGAATTACCTTTTCGGATTTCTTATCTGGGAGAGTTTATAGTTTATATAAAGCGTTGTTGTTGCTTTACCGGGTCTTGCTATAGATCTTTTGTAGTTTTCAAATCACCATCTGTGATATTGTTGTTGAGGCTGCAAGTGACGTTAATTCAACGTTGCCGTGTTTACGAGTTTGGAATACAAAAGCAACGTTGCCGATCCCATGTTATCACAAACGTAGTTTGTAAACAGCGTTTTGGTGTTTTTGTACTTCTCAGATTACCTATTTCCTATAGTTAGAGGCAAAAAAAACGACAGGTTTAATTAAATTTTAAAACGGCCAAAAAACGCGTTTTTTGCTTTAAACTGTTCTTTACCCTTTTCTAAGTTATTATTAAAACAATAAACAGCAGTTTCCGGGAACTTGAAGCCAAAAACACTGTTATGGCAAAACAGAGAAACTCGCTCTAAACAATAACTTCGACTTTCGCACGTTGCGTCGTACGGCTTGGTACATTTTCTTAGCCGTCCTCTGCAGCAGAACAACAAACGTGGAATTACCAAGTTGAGTGTATTTTGATGAACGTGAACCGTTGCTTAGCCCAGTTCAGACGCCGTACTTCACATGAGCCGAATTGAATTCGATAGAATTAAGTTCATGTGAGGTACTGCGTCTGAATCAATTTGGAACGGCTGAATGAATTCGGATCGGCTCAGCCGTTCTTCCCGCCTGACTCAGCCGGTAATAAACGGCTGTGGACCGGCCTTTGATTCAGACGCCGAACTTCACACGAGGCAAAAACAAATGCATTAATTATTATAATGTATTTTCAATATAACAACAATTTCCCCATAAGCTCGGCGTCTAACTCAATTCAGCCGGTCTAAATTAATTTGAGTCGGCCTAAATTCGAATTCGATTCGGCTCATGTGAAGTACGGCGTCTGAACTGGGCCTAAGGCGAATTTTGCATGTTTCTGTCCGAATTTAACGCTGTCTCGGCTGACACTTCAGACTATGTCTTTATGTATCAGTCCAAAAATAGATATAGGGTTAACTTTTTGACCTATTCTCAGCTGATCGGTTCAGAACTGTCTCAGACCAAAATCGTGTGAAAATTGAATGCTATCGGCTTATCTCAGCATTCGTTTGTATAGGTAGTTTTGGTATATTTTGTAATTTCACTTCATTTTGATCTGGTCTGTGAATAAACATCTGTAGTTAGTTTTATTTCACAGACCTTTTAATGAATACAATGCTTCTGAGATCGAACTGGCTGACTTCATGAAATACTCTGTATAAGACAGTATTGGAATATTTCCCCCAAAAATCAGCATAATTGTTTAAAACCTTTTTCACTTTCGCCGAACACTGGTTGCCAACTGAGATATGATGCCAATTTTCTGGCATGTGCCTGTTGCAATACGTCTCTAGTGCCCAGCTAAGCAGTTTAATATTAATTTGTTTAAACATCTTGAAACTGACTTCATGTATGTCCCTTGGAGTACGTTCAGCTAAGCTCATTCTTATAGAACCTCCAGTAGTATATCTAGCGCTAGAAAACATATGCGCGAAGCTGCTCGTGTCCAACTAGGCCCTCAGGTCTGTGTCTAGCTGTTAATTATAACTGTGTTCACATGAATATCAATTGTTTCGTATGTATTCCACTAGGAATAGGAAGTAAGCTGGTGTTATTTGTTTCTGAGACGTAATTATCTTAGAACTATCAAATGAAAGAGGTTTGCCTCATGATTTATAGTCAATAGATGAAAGATGAAGTCGACGGGGTAAAGTTGATCGTTCCGCCATTTTGGAATGGGTCGGAGAAGCCTCTGATGGAGTGCTTCCTGAAACCCTGATGTCAGATGCTATTGATTTCTCGCCCCATGTAAAGGAATCCAAGAGGGTCTTGGATTCCGGATTCCGCACCGTGGATTCCGGATTCCAATGACTGGATTCCGGATTCCATGCCTATGGATTCCGGATTCCAAAACGTTCCGAGATTCCGGATTCCAAAGCTTTTAGCTCTGGTTTTCATTCGTACTTCGATAGCCAGATTCTGCCTATTAAAATTACGAAGTCGTCTTTTGAAAAAAAGAACATACTGTACCATTTTCTTTTCAATATATCAGAATGTACATTTTAATATCTAATACTTGAGTTTTCCTACTGCGTCGATTAAATTATTTTAACTTGTTGGCGTACCTGTTGACAAGAGGCGTCTCTGAAGTCCAGTAATCCGCAGTAATCCACAAAAATGAAGCTATCTGACCAAGTGTTCTCATTCAAACGATTATAACATTAACAGAACCAAAAGTAGTAGGAATAGAAGGTTGGTGCTTTTGCATGTTGAATTGAAATCACCTGTGTTAAAATTATTCATTTATTTCTCTTATTTTCTAGTTACATTCAGGGCCCGCGCAGCAATATTTTGAGTGCGGCTTAATGCGAACGTGTACACATGAACCAACTAGGGTCCGGGGGGCATGGTCCACTGGAAAATTTTTGAATTTACGTCTTCTGAAATTGCTGGAAATGCATCTAAAAATTAACAAACGCCGTGCAAATTACTAACTTTCAGAGCTTAAAAAAGCGTAAAAATATATATTATAAATACATGTACAATAATAAACATTTATTATCCGGTCTTAAAATTCACTATCAAACCCGGCTTCATATAATGAAATTTACTCAACTGTATTACTAAACCCTAAACCAGGATCGTGGTCAGAAAAGAAATTAACAAAGACGGTATAGTCATATCTATTCTGTATGATGTTGACAATGAATTCAATTTTAGTTTCGTTCTTTGAGTCCACAAACACTCAGATAACTCCTCGGGCAGCATTTATTTGCTTTTATAAAATTTTTGGTCATATAACGCGCGCTCTGATTGGTCAATTCGAGCCCTAAAGTACGCGCCCCAAAGTCACGCACGTGCTTGATCGAGTTTTATAATAAAGTACCAATGTAACACGCGTTCTGATTGGTTGATACAACGTGCGCGTGCGTGCTTTATGAGAGTACAAAGCGCGGAAGCTCACGAATGCTCACGCCATCCGCTAAGTTTGTTTTGAAAATAAAAGCACATTTTTGGGGAAAATAATAGATATTTTATCATGAAACTACTAAAGAAACTGGGAGAAGAAGTTGGGAAAAACACTCCCCTATCGGCTCGTTTTTCACCTACACTTCTTTCGTGCTCGCGCCGCTTCCTGTGTGCTTTATAACAGAACAGAGCACAGTTGAGGGTCTCTAGGCACTTCTCTCGTGTTCTTAAAAATTCCCGCCATATAACTCAATAATGCACTTGTGCATAAAGCACATGTGTAAATCATCGCACCAACAGAGCTAGAGATCGGCAGAGAGTACGTGAAAAATTTCGTAAGGATTGGAATTTCAAGTAATAATTCGACCGAATTCAAAATTGCTGCTCGAAGATTTATCTTGATGTTAACATCCGACGCATGAATTCGCATACCTTTTCTGAACTATCACGTACCTTTTTTCCCGCTCAGCTTTATGCTTTTTCGATGCTTCCCCATCTTCACAGTGTTAAACAGTTGAAGCAGGAACACGACTAGCTCGAATTTCTCGATCGCCAGAATCAACTGGGTGCCTGTAATTGTTACTCCCAGGGGGGAAGTTTCTGGACCAAATTTTTAACGGTTTAGCTTCGATTTTACCTTCAAGCAGGCTCCCCCTCTACCGCTTCCACCACAACCGAATTTACTGATAATTTCTTGTATATTGATAACCATTTTAGGCATTTTACTCCCGACTGACAGGAAAGGCGAAACCCCGCATGGGGCCAAACAATTCCTGCGCGTGAACAGTGTTGACAGTTCTGAGCAAGTGCGCGCACTGCACTTGAAGATATTTCAAGGTCAGGAAGGTCCGATCACAAAGGCAATATGTCAATGGTGATCGTCAACAAATGAAGCATGCGCGACCGCCGATGATATATAAATGCATGACAATAAACCAGATATCAAACATTTTTTGGTTGTGGTGGTGGTGGGGGAGGCCGAGGGGAGGGGAGTGGGTTCTGATTTGTTGTAGTATTCCGGATTTCAGAAGAGTTTGGATTCCGGATTCCAGAGACTGGATTCCGGATTCCAAAGGCTGGATTCCGGATTCCAAAGGCCTGGATTCCGGATTCCAAAGGCAAAAATATGCTGGATTCCGGATTCCGGATTCCCTTACATGGGCGAGATTTCTAAAATATTCACAGCGGTCTGAATTGGCTGCTGGTAGCAACCCAGCCTGCTACTGAGCTACCAGATCGAAATACTACATGTTCACATGAAATTAAATCTGAACTCCATGCTACTAAGAAACATGGGGCCCACATATTTCAGTATAAATTGAGTAAATAAATAAATAAATAAATAAAAATAGCAAATATAAAGAAAATACTGTGCCTACAAAAGAACGTTTGTGGCAGTAATACGTTTGAATAAAGCCCTAGCATTTTCAATCCCGAGCTAAAGTTGGTTGCAAATGTTTCTATTTGACTTATAGTTCATTCTCCAGCGGATTTGTTTTAATTTTGCGAGCGATCGAAGGGTTACATTTTTGACCTCATCTCAGCACAAACTTCCCTTTCTTCAAAAACTTGTTTATGCACAGATGTTTGAGAACCTGTTTTGTGCCTCTCTCAGAGTCTAACATTTCTAACTTGTAACTATAGTGTGTGACCATTCAAATGAAAGCTACTGAGCAGTACTTTCATGTGGTGCTGTTTGTTTATGACAATGTTGTAAAATGCAATTGAAGATTTCCCCCTCAGTTATGGACTTAGCACTCTTGGGAGTGAAATGGTTAACATGTTTTGAACAGGGCTCTTTTCTGGCCGCGGTTTGAGGGGGGGGGGGGGGGACTCCCTTATATAAGCTATATCGGTATGTGCGGCGCCCATGGGTATGGTTTTTTGAGCCGGTTTGGTCTGTAAACGGGTATAGATTTTGACCATTTTGGGCTGAAAGAGGGTATGTTTTGCCTACTGGTCCTGAAATGGGACTGGTCTGAAATGGGTATAGATTTTTGCCAGTTTGACTTTAAAATGGGGACATTTTCCCCGAAATTTGAAGGGTCAGGTCTGAATAGGTGTAGGGAAAATCACATATTTTGGTTCTGAAATAAGGGTAAGGGTTTCAAGAAGCGTGCCGCACACCCCCACCCAAATTTTGTGGGGATTTCCCCGCCCCCTCTCCCCCGGGCTTTTCTGTCTCTCCAGTGTCTAAACGTTTTATAACTTATAACTAGTGTGTGACCTATTCAATTGAAAGCTATTGAGCAGGACTTCCATGCGGTACTGTTGATTATTTTATTTATATGGGTGAGCCAGGGGGCAGAAGACGTCTGAAATTTTCGTATCTGAATCATCCAACAAATATATGACGTCACATCCGGTAAAAAATCCCCAGCAATGCTCGTTCGGCGAACTACAGAAATCCAGTTTTTTGTGAGTAGGCATGATTTCTTTCGTTTTTTTGAAGCTATGGTTTGTTTGCATTTTATAATGTGGATATAAAGAAGTTGCAGAGATATTGCTTCGACTTTTCAGCAAAAATTTCGGCAAGAGCCGCCAGGTTTAGTATTGGTTTTGAAGGCAAATAACAACAACGCGAAGTGCCGTGTCATGGCGGATATTTCACGCTCTCAAAACACGTTCGTTCCATACTTTTAGCTATATCAGTCCTTGCTTCAATAGTTACATCGCGATTTCTATAGCCTACGAGATTTATCAACATCATGGATGAAACATTGCTGGTCGTAGTTTGCACTGTTCACTATTTCGGGAAGGTAATACTTTCTCGCCGTAAAGTGTTAAGAAGTCGCTGTTGTTCTGCTCTTACGGTGCCTTATGTGTTCAATTGATAGACACAAGCGAAATCTTTAATACTATTGGGTTTTTTTTACAACCTCCTTGTTGATTATTGGTTGTTTCCAGTAATACACAATACATGTATATTTTATTATTCTAGTTTTGGGGTAATCAGTTGGTTTGGTTCCCTGAATTAATTTTAATGTATTGACATGAAATTTAATAATAATAAATTTATCACAAAATTCGACGTCAATTTCTAGTTTCTTGTTCGTATTTCTTCTCTACAAAACTTTTTTTGAATCATCACAGTCCCTTAAATATTATGTTAATTAATTTATGGCAAAACGGTCAGTATAAAATGCAGAACTGCAGATTGTATAAAAAATATGCAGATTATATATAATTCTTAATTAATAGGGTATATAAAATTTCCTGGCCAGGTTATATTTATAAGGGTTTAGCATGGTTTCAAATTAAAAGTGTGTGGCGCATTTATTATGGTGAATGATCGAAGTCTTTGGCATTTACCAGTGCGTACTCAAATTATAGGCAGTGGTGGATCTCAGACATGTTTATAATTAGGTGGGGGGCCCGAAAAATTTTGCCCACAAATGGGGGGTAGGGGGAGGGGCCTCCCCTAGTTTTGAAAATTAAGCTGACGACCGGGGAGGACTTGCATTGGCTTCTTGGCGTATATTTTTGTGAAAAGTCTTAGGCCATGTTCACATTGTGCGGTTCCAGAAAATATCCAAATCTCACCCCAGGAAGGTCATTGGAAGCTTCCGAGTAGGGAGGGGGTCCTGCAAAAGCCAAAATTTTTACAGGAAATTATGAAGCTTACCTGGAAATTCTTGGGGGAAAGGGCAACCTTATTCCCTAGGGGGAAGATGAGATACCCTGGGAACGGAGTTGGGGAGGGGGTTCAAACCAAAAACTTCCGTGGGGGAGGTATGGATATATTCTGGAACCACACAAGGCTGCAATTATATGATCCTAATTATATTTGGAAAGGGTTCACACATTATAAGATTAATATTACATCCAGTCCACCATGATTGTGAATTGGATTATAAATTACTTACAACAATACCTCAATGGGGTTGTTTGAAGTAATTACAGTGAATGGATTTGAACAAAATCGGGGTGGCACAAAGAGGAACCAAACTTCTCATCACTTTATGTATAGTGGATTAGGAGGCGAAATTTTACTTATTAGGCTAGCCAAAGTTTCAGGATGATAAGATGTGGTGAGGTTACCCTGCCTATTTCTATTATGTAAGATTGTTTTTATATTTCCACAGATGTGAACTGAAACATAATTGACCAAAATTGAATAGGAGAAATTATAGCGATTGATTATACTTCAGTTGAATATAATTAAGGTTTATTGTGAACAGAAGCTTAGTCAATATCTGTACATTGAATAAATATTGGAATGCATCCTGTAAAATGCTAAGCCTGTGAGAGCAGCCGGTTTTCTCGGGATCTTGTTTTGAAACTCGAGGCCGAAAATTACGTCTGCGTTCGGTGCGTTTGGACGATAGTAAAATGGTCATTTAGTAATGGAACAAATCTGTTCTTTTGTAATAAAAAATAAAATAATGGAGCCCTTCCTACTTCTCGTAATTTTATTAATAGCCAGTTGTACCAAAGTGAACATTTCACGAACCTCTCTAGAAAATAAAAATATGGTGGAAAAATGTTATTGCTATAGGTCTTCCTCTATGTCCATGAGCTGTTGATTTTGTTGCTGTTTTATGTACATGAACTATACTAGTCAGTATGCCTGAATTAATACTGCTTGTAAATACCAGAATTTCATAGCCCACTTTTGATTATATTACAAATTATTTTATTCAGCTTTGATAGTGAGGAATTAGCAGCGTACAAACAAAATACAAATAAATTAAAAACAGCTTGTTTAAATTATCCTTTGTTTTTTGTCTCCTCACATGCCTTGCTAGTCAGTGGAAGTTTAATATATCGAAAGTATGCTTATTCAAAGAGTGTGAATAATATGATGCTGGTGTGAACTGCATGCTCAGCTCATTCTGTTCGGTTTGACTAACTCAACACTAACCTGAGTTATCCGAGGCCTTCCTTATTAGAGCTAAAGGGGACAAGGGTGGGGAGACGAGGGAGAGGAGAGGTTTTTGAACTTCAGAATTTGTGTTATTCAGAAAGCATCAGTATAACATCCATTCCTTTTATCTTTGTACATGTTAGTTTTGATCACTGTAGTACCAGAAATATAACTACTATTTTTGCATTTGTTTTCTGTATTCTAGACACATCAAATAATTAATTATTACAGTTTATTGACTTGGCCTCAATCTACTCGATGTAGCAGTCCTGCAGATAATTAGGCGGTGAAGTGGAAATTGACAAAAAGAAACCTACCTGTACTGTTCAACATCACTCCTCACTATAGAACTCATCCGAGTACAAATGAAACAAAGAATACTATAATATAGTGGACTCTACATGTATATAGTCTGATATTAAATCAAGCAACAAAAACATTAACTCCTTATAGGCCTGCAGTGCAAGAACCCTTTCACTCTCACAGTCAAATCTTGAGTCAATAAATGTGGTTCTAATTTTGTCTGTGGTGAAACTCCCAGTGTGAGACCATTCAAACAGATGTGATTGAACAGAAAATTTGCAAAATGAATTTTAAGATTTTTTTTAACTTTAGTTTTCAGCTAAGTCACTCTTGGGATTGAAAGGGTTAATACTGGTCCGTGTTCATTTTACGTTGACTGTCTAGTGTGTGAGAGTTACAAACCAGACTACAGTAGGGGACACTGATCACTTTAAGGGAACTTGTCAACCCTTATTTTGTCCTGGCAAAACGCTCATAATAATGCTTTGGTATTTATGACCTATATTAAATTAATAAATTAAAAAGGCACCTCTATTAAGGGGATGGGAACAGTTTTTGAGTACCGAATGCTCATTTCAACCTGCTACAAATATGATTGATAGAGATTTTGGTGTACAACTGAGGACAACTTTCAAAGCTTATTCTGAATGAACTGAGTCCTATTAGATAGCTGTTGCAAGTTAAAATCATGCATTTTATTGCTGCCTGCCTAGTCAAGAAAACATGCATTTTGAATTGGCTACGTGTAGACCTTTTTGATGATTTATTAACATATAATATTATTAAATTTATATGACTAATATAAAACTTTATTGTCCTATGTTTTTGGCACAAAAACCATGTCCACCAGGCTTCTTGAATTGGGGATTCGGTGGGGGCTAATTAGAAGACCAATTTATATGTATACTAGCTGATATGATCATTATAAATGTTCTCGTAAGCTGTACAAATAATTTATTATTCTGATCGGCTAGACAAGATGGAAAATAACCGCTTCCATATAAAGATTATGACTTCTCTGGAATCAATTTTTTTCTTTTTTTGAAAGTACATATCATTTTTTCTTGAGATGTCATCTGCCTAATCAGTTAGCGAAACAGGAAACTCTGAAATGAAAAGAAAATAATTCAACTTTTACCTTTAGTTTGCCCTATCCTTACAAATCCCATCAAATTGCTCACCTCCTTCTTGCTCTAAAGATTCCCTCTCCCCCTAATCTCCCTCCCACTCTTTATAAAGACTTATACAGTGCGAAGGGCTCTCTGAGCGGGACACTCTCGTAAGGCAGTGGACAGCTCTACTTATGGGCCGCCATGACAAAACCCTGTTTGAACTATAGGCTCACACAATCTCTGTATTTACACATATTGTAGTCCTGTAAGCGGCCAGCGAAGTGCTAGTTGCAAGACACTTTTCTGCTGTCCGAGGGGTGTAAGGCTTACATGAGCTTTGGCTGTACTGTATATATTATTTAAGGATGGGGGGGTTCTTCTTTGCTGATATGTAGCCTCCTCCTCAGCACTTTCTTTGGGCTCGTCACACAATCTTTCCTCCCCATAAAGATTGCGTGATGCGTCCGGCAAAGAAAGTATGCGTAGGAGGCTAGCTGATCTGCAGACTACTCTTCTTTCAACTTAATCTAAATACAAAAAACATATCAATTTTTCTTTTTGCAAAAATAAGGTATACATAATCATATGCATTTTAACCAAAATGCAACTAATTTTTAATTATCTGCATATTTTTATGCCTAGCCTGCATTTTATACTGACCGTTTTGCCATAAATTAGTTACATAATATTTACCTTAAGGGTATGTGATGATTAAAAAAAATGTTAAACTTAAGGATCTACTTTGTGTAGACTCAAACGAACAAGAAACTAGGAAATTATTCGAAATAATTATTATAAAAATAATAGAATTGTGATTATTATGAAAATTTCACTGCAATAATTAAGATTAATTCACGGAACAAAACCCACTGCGGATTACCCCAAAACTATAATAATAAAATATACATGTATTAGTGTATTACTGGATAAGCAACAATAATCAACTAAGGAGATGTATAAAAAATAACCACACCTTCAGTAGAATATAAAGATTTCTCTTGTGTCTTCAACTGAACACATAAGGACCAAGAGCAACAACGGCGACTTCTAATACTTTACGGCGAGAGATAATAACCTTCCCGAAGTAGAACAGTGCAAACTAGACGACGCAGACAGTGTTTTCATCATGATGTTGTAAATCTCGTAGGCTATAGAAATCGCGATGTAACTAGTGAATCAGGAACTGCTATAGCTAAAATATGGCACGAACTTGTTTTGAGAGCGTGAAATATCCGCCATGACACGGCACTTCGGGGGGGGGAGTGGTGTTATTGGGCCTTGCAAAACAATACTAAACCTTTCTCTCTGCCGAAATTTTTGCTGAAAAAGCGTAAGCAATATCTCTGCAACTTCTTTATATCTCAGAGTATAAAATGCAACCAAACCCAAGGTACAAAAAAAACGAAACAATCATGCCTACTCAAAACTGGATTTCTGTAGTTTCGGCGAACGAGCATTGCGGGGATTTTTAACCGGATATGACGTCATATTTTTGTTGGATGAATTCATATACAAAAAATGTTCCAGGCGTCGCGGGGGAGTGTTCTGCCCCTCCCCTGGGGTGAGGCACATAATAGCTTAATATATATTTCAGTGACAGGTCTGGTCGGCGAAATGGCTCTTAATGAAATGATTAAGCAATCCATATATTAGTCTGAAGTGAATAAACAAGATAACAAATACTGAGGACTGACCTCATAAGTTCTTAAAATCCAGTGTACATGTATAGCAATAGATAATCCCCATACATGGACTCGCCAGCCGATACTGATAGTATAAATCCTGCTATCAATATATTCATCCCAGAGTTTAAATTTTGCCCATTTAAATATGATTTTAAGGAAGTGTAAAAGACATTGAAGTTAAATCTGTACTGAAATAGTAACAATATTTACATTTCAACTAGAAGCTGTTCTTTGAAACGCGGAATAAACCCAAATATAACAAGCCACTGATATCATCATAAATCAGTAAAGAAAGTAATATGTCTGTTAAACAATAAAAATCCGCTTTTAGATGTATGTATGTATTTACAAACGCGAAGAGGAGTATGACGGTTTGAACAGGTTAGTACAACATTTTTTTTTTTGCTGAATGGTTTTTTAACAAGCATTGTTGCAAATGCTATCAACATAACCAATGAGTCGTTTGTTGAATTTTATCTTCTGCGCAGGGCAGTTAGGCTAAAGGAGCTTTTTATAAGATAGATTATTATTCCCAGAGCCTCTCCATTCAGGTCGTTCGCCGGAGGAGGCCTCAGTACGAGAAACTTGAGAACGAAAGTATACCGAAGTCATAGTTTTAAGATACATAGGGGAGGACAAACTCCAAAGTTCTTCAACGTTAAGTCAAAACCTGACTTTTCTAACCGCAAACTAAAAACATAGAATTTCCCGATATCAGATCTTATCTTGAACCATTTCCAGATGATTTTCTCTACGAATACTTCCATTTTAATTGGGTGGGAGTTTATCGCCGTATTGAAAACCAACAGTGCAGAACAGGTTGGTGACAGTTGTATTACCATATAAGGGCTTGGAACAGCGCGCGCGATACAACGGTTATCTATGTCTGCTCTTATTGTGTGTTGGGAAAATTAGCCAATGAGCGCACAAGAAATTTGGCAGCCATTGTGAATCAACGATCGTTGCCTATTTGCATAGATACAATATGGACGTCTGTTTTTAGATCAAATGGTTGCTAATAAAATCCTTAAAAACTATGAAAAAGTTTTGGGCAAATTTAGGAAGATGCAACTAGAAGTTGCATTTGTTAGATCTTATTGGCCGCGACTTTTGAGCTGAATTTGGTCTGGTTATTCGCCCGTCTACAGATAAACCGCTGGGTTCATAAATTACGAATGTGGAGCAACCTAACTGGGGGCGGATAACCGAATATATTCTTCTCTTTTGTTGAAATCAAATATTGGTGGGTTGAAGCCACAGCCAGCCTCTAGATATCAGATACCGTTACTAGTAATAGGCCTGGAGATCACGAATCCCAGTAAACATCAAACTGTTTCTCGTTGCTCCGAAGAAACAGCCATGGCACGCGAAGATGATTATACAAAATCACTACAGGAATAAACACAACACACAGCCTATCTCTATAAACGTGCTTTTCAGTAAACTAACAGCAAATTTCATTACGAAAACCCACACACGAGAGTCAAAAGGTTCATTCAGCATCGACTTTGGTGGATTTTTGAGCTGGGGCGTATACTTATTCAACTTAGTCCACGAGAAAGGAAGTGATTTGTAAAAGAAAGCAATTTCCATCAAAAAGCGACATATCAGAAATACAATCAGATTTCTTTTGCATTGTTGTAAGTCCATAGCAGTCTCGAATCATCTATGCTTATCAAAGGCTTACCTCAATTGAGAAACCCTTCCCGCAGTCTTGTCCGTAGAACACTTGTGCTCAACATGTTGCAGCTAGACGGTTTGTAAGACTCGTTAAACATCCGTGCAACATAACGTTTTAGTATTCTCTAGCACTGGATAAAGATCATTATTTTTGTGACCCACAAAGAATCACAAGGAGGCATAGGAGAGGCGACAACTACATACATTTTTTATGTCAATAGTCAATTCGTGGTGTGTTTTCTAACGTTTGTGTACTTTTCAAATTAGCCATTCAGACAAGGAAGTTTTCTTTGTTGAACCTTATTTTTTGCCTTTCAAGAAGCTGCCCTTAATGTGCCTTAATTAGTCATTTTTTTGTGAATTGTATGCCATTGCTTGCGTTTTGTTTTGAAAACGAACCAGGTGTGCAGCACTGAAAAGCGCGTGCTTCGTGAGGTTGTATTTGCTTGTGTATGCAAGATTCTTTTTTTAGAGTCACAAGACAAGAGTATCATCTCCTCTCAGATAAATTTGTTCACATAAATGAAATGTTCTAACTATATCAGATTTATTAACCCGTCAAGTTGGATTTGTAATATCAGTAAATAAATTGTTTAGGATCAAGTATCAGACTAGCCCTCTTTAAATGAAATTAAATAAAAGATAATAAATTGTAGCAAAAATCGGAGACTGCAGAGTCCTTGATGTTTGACTGGGATTGCCAAATATTGTTAACGTGTACTTTCGATAGCCTAAATCAGGAAAACTAAACTGAAGTTTTTTCATGGAACAGAAAACAGTTCCGAGAAGGAATTTAATGGCCACATATGTTAGGGGGTTACAAGGGGTTATGCTGAATGACGTACATTGCATGACAACACAATTTTTCCAAATGGACGAAAAACCTCAAATTGAATACTAGTTTCAGCCGAGGAAGAAGAAATGAAACTATGAAGGAACAAGGTGGCCAAAATTTGGAGAGATTTATTGAGATGGATTCTTGATAAAATTGAATTCAATTTAGCCAATCCGGAAGATAAGCATTTGATAGTGTCTACCGGTAAAAATCCTCTTTAATCCCTCTCGTGTAGTTTAATTCTCGTTATCATGAGGGACCTTTTGAGGCGGGTGAGGAAGGGAAAAATTGGGCGTGGCTGGGCTTTTTTTTTTGTTTTTTTTTTTGGTGGTGCGGGGGGTATTTTTTCAAACGAAAGTTATAAACTATCGCACGTTAAAACATACAACAGTAGTTGAGATGTTAAATGTTTATTTAATGTCTTAATCCCACGTCTCCACAAACGGAATCAATTAAAATAAATAACGCTGTGGGTTGCGTGCTAACTCTAAAACATAACTCTAAAAGCATAATTCTGTGGCGCCGCTTATTCCGAGGACCATGGCAAATCATTTTCTTGTTCATAAAATTATCCTCGATATACCCTTTCTGAATTGGGGGGGGGGGGTAGTGTGTAGTGGTGGGTGGGGTAAGGGGGTGAGCCTTCAGAGGAGAGTTGCCTTAGTAATAACTTCAAGTTAAAGAGGGCAAAGGTCTGCCTAACTAGCAGTGTCACGTGGCATTTATCTCCTGGGTGGTACCGTACCGATAAAATGTCCCGGCTGTGCGTTTGATACCATCACTAAAAATTATACAATGAGTTAATCCAGGAACATATCACCTGAAGCCTCCATCTCCCTTATTGGCCGCTATGACACTGACGTAGTTACACCTTGAGCTATTTTTAGAATCCCTTTTTGACTGCAAAAATCAACCCGCCTAATGTTGGCGCAACACCGAGGACGAGGCTATCATTCATGTTGCAGATTTAAAATAAAACCAGGAATAGGACGAGGAGGGAACGTTGAATAAGAACTAGAACGTGGGCGGAATTGCTCGTTACTACGAATTATCCACTATTGTCGCTCCGGACGTACACGGAAATCTTTTCGTGTGAGAAACGATTCTAAAAAATAGCCGAAGGTGTAACTACGCTGTTGTCATTAATCAGCAACAGTATAGATGTCTCCGGGGTGATATGCTGGCTTGCGTTAATCCCCGGTACTATAGAGGAACTAGGTTTTTAAATTTAGAATTTAGTACCCTCTTAGGAGTTAAAGTGAATTCGAGCCACACCCACAAAACTAGATTTCTGGTATTTTAGGGCAGTGGTTCCTTTCAAACTTTCCGACGGATCATTCCCGTCACGTTTATATGAGAGTCTCCGCCCACCCCGGAGAAAGAGAACGACACAATTCCTTTAAATACCGTAAACGGCTCTTATCTAGGCCCCCCTCTCTATTAAGCGATAATAGCGTACATGTGTTTTTGTCCCGCCATATCACGTGGTCCGTTACGTTCCAATCTCGTCCCCAGATCCCGGCCCTAGCAATTATTGTTTGGGCGATGCTTTGGTGTAAAGGATCGCGGGCTCTCGCAGACCGAGATGCGTTCGACGCGATAAAATCAAAATAATATTTTGTTAAGTCAGTATATAGCCTGTGTTTTCCCCGATACAACGTACGCTCTCATTGGTTGATTCATGGTCATATAAAAGCTATAATAACCAAAGAAACTGTTTTTCCCAAGCCAAAAAAGCTATGGCAGCCGGGCAAACTGTGACGTCAGAGGGTAAACAGTGCACTGTTGCCGCGATGTGATAAGAAAGTGGTCCTGTTTTATTTGTTTTTCCTCTCAGTTGTCATACTGACCGAAGTGAAGGGTCATGTTGAAGTCTGTCGGGGAAACTCGTTTTTCTGATAGCCGTCAACAACTAAAACAACCCAGGTCTCTTTTCTGAATGCTGTTTGGGCGGAAGAAGAGAGACCCTGGGAACGAGGTTGAACAACCTACTTGTGAAACATTCTCACAACAATTTGTTGTGACATGTTGTGACCATTTAGCCCGATTTCAAACGGGGCCCACAACAACCTCTCACACATTTCAAGAACAAAGAAATGTTGTCACAAACATTGTTGTGAGGGAGATGTGAAACGGTCCTCAACATCGGCTGGTTGCAAATGTGTGACCGTTGATCGGCGGCCTTTAGAATATTTAGCTGCCAAATCCTGGAAACTCTCTACCTGATAGCATCAGAACTATTTCCTTTTTTTAATGACTTCAAAAAGAGCCAATCCCGCCTTTTATAATACTTAGTTTTATTAATGTATATCATCGTTGATGTAATTTTATATTGTTTTGTAATTGTTTTGTTTGTTTGTTATTTCTGAATATATAAGGGCGCTCCGACAGGACTAGAGAGTTATTAGTTGTCTGACAACTATTTTAGTTGTCGATCATAAAATAAAAATTGTCGATAACAAAAAAGCCAGTGTGTGAAGCTAGTTATCGATAACTAAGTGCCTTAGGGCCTCCACAACCTAGGAGAGATAGCTGTCGACAAACTATTTTAGTCTGAGTTCGATCCATAAAAAGTTGTCGATGTCAAAAAAGCAAGTGTGGTGAAGCTGGGGGGCGGGAGTTATCGATAAGGGGGCCACCACAGACTAGGCCAATTGTTATCGATAACTATATATATTAGTTGTCGAATGCATAAAAAGTTGTCGATAACAAAAAAAGCCAGTGTATGACAGCTAGTTATCGATAACTAAGATCCCCCCCCCCCCCCCCCCAAGACCACCCTTTTTTTTCCCTCTCTTTCCCTCTCCTCCCCCCCCCCCCCTCTCCTCCCCCTCCAAACAAAAAAACAACAAATAAAACCCCCCTCCCCCCCCCCCAAAAAAAAAATTCTACTCCTCCCCCCCCTCATTTTCTCTTTTTTCTCTTTCTTAAACAACCACACCCTCCCCCCCCCCATGTTGGCCTTAGTTATCGATAACTAGCTTCACCATACTGTGCTTTTTTGTTATAGCACAACTTTTTATGATATATAGTTGTCGACAACTATCTCTCTAGGTCTAGGCGGACGGCCACTTACATAATGCCCTTAGTTATCGATACTAGCTTCACATACACACTGGCGTTTTTTGTTATCGACAACTTTTTATGAATCGACAACTATAATAGTTGTCGACAGCTCTCTCTCCACTAGTCCGCTGTGGAGGCCTCTAAGGCGCTTAGTTATCGATAACTAGCTTCACATCACTGGCTTTTTTGTTATCGACAACTTTTTATGATCGACAACTAAATAGTTGTTCGACAACTATCTCTGCCTCAGTCTGTGGAGCCCTCTCTAGTCATTCATCAGCTGACGACTGTAAATTCGGAGTTGAAATTAAAGTTTGCTGTATCTATGTATGTATCCACTGATGTATGGGCTCGCAGAAGAAATCTCGAATTTTTATCACAGCGGAAGATAAGGGTTCCAAGAAATACACGACATGACCACTAAATATGGCTGTTGTATGTCAACGCTCTGAAAGGGGCGGCCCTTTTTTTTTTCTTTCTTGAGAAGAAAAACGGTTCGAGAAAACGCGAGAGTTTCAAAGTTTCAGGTAGAAAATTTGACGAACTTCTAATGGGCTTCTTACCCCAATGCGGAAGAAAGAAAATGAAAATGTTTGATAAGTTTGCTTATAGATTCACAGTTTCTTTCCAAAGTTTTGGCACTTCAACTCTAACGATTTTTTTTTTTTTTTGGCAGCAAACGTGGAGCTTGCGAACCTGCAAAGTGAAAAGCCTGCTTGCCGGTCCTTGCCTCTAAAAAATGAGTACTCGCAGAAATAAAATACGTGTAATCTGTTTTTCAACATTTTTTTTTTCAACTGTATCGAGTTTGGTACATGTTTTTGAAATGAAATCGTTTATTTTTGACAAGCCTGCGATTTTTTTTCATTCATTAGTCGAGTTTTATGGCAAGAGATTAGCAGAGATTAGTGTGTTTTTTTAAGCGACCAGCGCCGTTGCACATTTGTTTTTGCTATAATAACAAACTTGAACTTGCAAATCTGGTCCCCGTCGGAAAACCAGTGAATTGTTTTCCCTCGAATACTCGATGTTTCCGCTGCGACTTCATCAGCGAAAACAGCGCAGATCATCGAGATTCTCGGGAACCAAAATTCACTATTTTCCCCTCGGGACTCATTCCAACGTTCGTACTCCGCTATCTCCGTGGCATTGTCCCCCAATCCGAGCTGGAGTGAAAGCTAACATCGGCCTCGACGCCATTATTCAATAAGCGTGGACATATTGAACTTGAATGACATACACTTGGCCCCGTCTCCACTTCTTCAACTTTGGAAAACATGTCAAACATGCAACCGGCGACAAGCGCGAGGAAAACTATGCAAACCGTTGACAAAGCGCGGGAAAACATGCAACCGTTGACAAGGCGGCAGGAAAACATGTAACCGTTGACAAGCAGCGCGGTCGAAAAACATGTAACCGGTAACAAGGAACTGAAAAACGCCGTCAGCCGAATCACGATTTGGTTAGTGGTTGGCTGAAAACGTCGGGTTATTGCTGATTGTTTGAAACCCCGTTTCTGACGAGTTTTTGGTAACCAATTATTAGAGCAGTAAATGCAAAACCAATGCAAATATAATTTATTTCAATAATCAAGACAAATTTTATGACTAGAAAAGGGCATTGAAAAAACATCGAGATTCGAGGGAAACCAAATTGTTGTGTTTTGTTTATAGAGCAAAATATACAAAGAAGCGAGTTAGATCCCACCGAGTTGTCTTTCAAATGAGTTCTTAACTTGCATCAAACTCATATGAAAGGTTGTGCACCAGGACTCGTTTTGAAACAGAGGCAAAAGGCGACTCCGAAAATGGCCAATGCCAGGAGCTCATTACTCCCTGCCTATGCATTATACCACAGTGACGAGGAAAACAACCAATGTGAGCGATAAGTTAAGATGCATTTCCCGTAGCTTGCGGTTTGTCGCCAAAGATGGCGGCTTATCAACACTCGGGCTGGAATATTCAGCAGCGCTCGCTCGCTTCCAAAATACGCCTGCTTTGCACGCTACATTTCCCGCTATTTTCCTTCGATTTCGAAGAATGTTTTAGACATCGCTTACATTACTTCGCTTTTAAACAAGACAGTTCGCGCTAATAAAAGGGTATGGCACCTCCCACCATTTCACAACCTTTCGACGGTGCGAAATGCAAATTTGTACTCTTGCCGTCGTGGCCACGTTGTCGAGTTCAACGCGTCCTGCAAACCTTAATCATGCTTCAAAATCGCCATGAAACCAAAAGTATATCATTAACAAAAATAAGATATAAACTTGCTAATGTTTATGAACAGAAAATTCTTAGAAAAAAATGCGAAACACATTTTATCAGTAACACGGTCGAAGAAAAAGCGCAGGTTGTTTGTCAGCTGTTTACCGCTTTTGGATGGTTGATTGACAAACTAGGTGTGAGAATGGGCCAGGCTCAGGCCCTTCTTTTATACCGGAACTTCTTGTTTAATATCTACCGTAAATCTAACTTCAAACCGCGAACGTTTAATGTGAACTGGACGCGCAAATAAAAGCCATAAACAAGAACATTATTTTTTATTATTTTGTTATTCTAACAAATGTGTGACCAATTAAAAACTTATAATCTCCTATTTACTAACTCCTAAACTGACCTTACATTGGGGTGGCCATCTTCATAAACTAGATTATAATGAAATATAAAAATATATGTACATACATTGTATTTTCGCCAATTTTGAACTCATTTGATTATTTCTTTTCTCTTTAAATAATCCAGTGTATCTTTTTTTTTTTTTAGCTTTAAGTATAAAGGATGGCCGGGCAGTGTCTGGTCCTGGTTCCGCGCGAAAGGGGGGTTGTGAGGGAGTACTCGCCCTATATAAGTGATGTAAAGTATGGCTGCTGCCCCAAAGGGTCTTATGGTTTTTGAGCCGTTTTGGTTCTGAACAAATTTATGATCATTTTGGTCCGCAAATTGGGTTATGTTTTGGCCTGCTTGTCTGAAGAGGGTATAGATTTTAGGCTTGAAAGACTTGAAACAGGGGACATTTTAAAGGGACACTGTCCTCATTTTTAAAATGATTTTGGGAAGCTCAGAAACATATCTAAGATCATAGGAAGTTGAACAATAATGGAAGTTAATTCTGTAGAATAGCACTCGAAAAAATGAACAGGAAACTCGCATTAGGAGGTAAGGATGACTAACGACAGCGAGGATGGAAAAGGATTGTCAATTTATGGATTTTTTGATGTGGAAAAAAACGTCAGGATAGTCAGTTTTTCAAAGCTTTCAAGTTTGGCTCGGAAATCTTTAAAATTTTGCAAAAATTGGGTGCAGTATGGAATTTCTTGAATGAAATTGACTTTTATCCATTTAGTTACTAGTTTATTAATAGCGGCTGATTGTAATTATTCGCGAATTCGCCGGTCAAAAACGGAAATTTCGGATTTACTTTATACTTTGCGGTCAGGAGAAACCCTTTGGTAAACTATTTTCGAAAAATTGCATTCCAAACTTTCCAAAGAGTTTTCGTTTCAAGCAAATTCGGCAAAACGTGAAATGCCGTGTTCGCGTGGAAAGGACGCCATTTAAAAATTTTAGCCGAAAAATTGGTGCATATTCAAATTTTTCTTTTCTCCCTCGGGAAGAAAGGACGGCTCAAGGTAACGAAATTATAATTTGGCAACTAAGTAGGGCTATTCCTTATTGCAACACGGGAATATAAAAAATATCGCAAGAAGATGCATTGTCCACATGTCGTTTTGAAAGCCCGAAGATTCCTATCTTCAGCACTTCGGTAAACACTTGAAACTTAGGAAACTTTGTAGGCAAAAATATTGCCCTGGTACATCGAAATTCAAATAAAAGCTATACTAGCGAAAAGCCCTGTTATTGTACTGTAACATATCAAAAACCCAGCTTGGGTAATTCAAAAGCCACCCGTTGAGAGAGGTAAACGCATTGTTTTTCCATGTATTTACTACAAAAATTGAAATGGTCACGCAACACAAGAAAACACATTTCAATAGATTTATTGATTATGTCTTATTTTGCTACAGTAGGATAGAGTTTTTTTGTTGAATACAACATCTGATGTTCTAATGAGTTCTGTATTGCTCTATATTCCTATAAAAATGAATTCTAGAGTAGGTGATAATTAAAAGGTCAAGTGTCGTGTCATGTTTTCCACTCGCGCGAATGTCAACATGAAACAAAATGAAACAAAATGAAACCATTCCAATCGAAAATTATTCTCAGAGTATATCTCAAAGCTTTCATTTTTTTAACCAGATCCTACTGTTTCATTAAGTTACTAATTGTCTAGCGTAAAAATCACCTTGGTTCTGTAAGGTTTTTGCGAAGTTGCAGTTTTAGATCCGTAGTCAGTGTCAACAACATGTCGTTTTAAATACGAACAGATGTAATGCTGTGTAATGAAACTTACCGTTCCATATTTGCAAAGAACGGTCACCTCATGAACCATTTCCATTACCGTAAACGGGGTATCCAACCTTCTCGATCTCAGAACCTCAGTTCTGATTGAAGCGCACTCAAAACAATACAAATTTCACGCAGATCAATTTGCTATGTACACACTGTGTTACAGTACATGTAATCGGATTAGCTGTGTTACTATTTATGACCAGTGACGTAACACTGTTGGGTAATCCCAAGCCAGGCAGTATTAAATTTTGGAGTGCGTACTGTAGCTAATGGTCATGGTCGTGGGTCGTGGGTGCAAGTTGTGGGTCATGGGTGTGGGTGTGGGTAACAAAAATATTGAATAAAAAATTTATAAAAAAATTTATATAAAAAAAAATAATTCAAAATAAATTGAAAATAAAAATAAAGTTGGAAATTCATGAAAAATATCAAAAACTTATCAAACGCTTCAGACTCTTTTTTCTGTTAATTTTGGAGGGCATTGTTTGACCCAAAGGCCGTTCGCCTTTTCGCTTCGTCGCCGGAGGGGAGGGGGGGGGGGTACTCCCTTATATGGCCTATACGGGACCTGCCGCTGGACAAGGTATGGTTTTTGGCCTCTCTGCCCTGTACAGGGTATATAATTCTAATGCGAGTCTGTCGTAAACAGGGTCTGAAGCTGTCCTAAACAGGGTATGGTAGCACGATTGTCGTCGTAAACATATGGTTTATACAGCATTCTGAGATCGGAGACGTTTGCCGCGCATCAATCAAACGTGATTCGCCTAATTAAGTGGTCTTATACCCTTAAATGTCAAGCTTTCGATACAAAAGTCATTTCTCTGAAACATTAGCATTTGAAACCTCTGAAAACTTGCAAAACATATTCTAAATTGAATTTGCTGTATTTTTGCCTTGATGTATGTAAAATTTAAGGAATCGCGAGCAACTGGACTGGATTCGTGTCACAGCGTTTTTACAGACCAGGTTATTTTTAGATCCGCTTTCTTCCCGCGAATTCGTATTCCCGCCAGACAATCAAACGTTTTTCCTTTGTAATCATTAACTGGCGTTACCGCGTAACAAAGGCCGCAATTAGGGTCGCCATATGTTTAATTGTCTTTTATTTTATTTCATATTACACATGGACCCAGAAACACATTTTCCCGGGAAAAAGGAATCTAAAAATAAACCGGTCTGTAAAAACGCTGCGACATAGGCGTATGTCGGAGTTGCTCGCTCCTAGTGATGGGCTCCTGATCTGTACCGTATAAGACAATCTTTACATAGCAACGCCTATAGCAACGATTGTTTACAGTGAGTAAACAGTCAACGAAAAGCCGGCCATTTCAATATAATTAAATTAAATTTTCGTAGCAGAGCATGTGTAGGACAGGACGTATATAATTTGTAATAATTTCCCTGAAACGATTTTTTAATTTCGATGTTGTGAGCTCATTTTACTTCAGTATGCAGCAAGCCTAATAATGATAATGCAGCAAGCCTATCTGTCAAACGTGATTCGCTAACTCAGTTGCACCTAAACAGGGTCCAAAAATAGA
Source organism: Desmophyllum pertusum (assembly GCA_029204205.1). Taxonomy (NCBI): domain Eukaryota; kingdom Metazoa; phylum Cnidaria; class Anthozoa; order Scleractinia; family Caryophylliidae; genus Desmophyllum; species Desmophyllum pertusum. Next base: position 994,380 of record MU827780.1, on the reverse strand, counting down.
GGATGTTGTCCTACACAGGGTAGGTATTTTAGGTTTTGTTTTTTGTCCTAAACAAGGTCAGGTTTTCAAACCCTCAGCGGCACCCTATAACCAAATATGGGGCAAGTAACCCCCCCCCCCCCTCCGGGTCTCACGAGCACGCTTTTTCTCTCAATCGGGCAACTCAATTCGTGCAAATGAAATACATTTTCTGAACTTTTATTTCTCGTTTTTATTTTACTTTTTATCGGATCTGAGAAGTCTAAAGGGCTCACAGTCTCTGTATGACTGGCATCGATATGCGATACATCTGTAACACAATGACAACATTGTTACAGATATGTCAATCACTACAAACTCCAATGTTTTTCCCAGGAGAAAAGACCCCCATTGTTACCCTCGTAGCCTGCATAGTCCTCGCGCTTCGCGCTCGACGAACTCCCCTCTCTCCCCTTTTTATGCCTGCTACGCAGGCTATTACCCTCGTGGCACGCGTTCGCTATCTGGTATTCGCGATCACGTCTCAAAGTATCTCATCTTAGCTTAGCTTCTGATTGTTCTGATCGGTAATTCGTTACAATGGATGGGGAGTCGGACAGAAATGCTGAAAATGAGTCCCCAAGTTACAATTGCTCTTCATAGGGTAGTATTCGGCGATCTTCCGTTGATTATCGGAAATATCTGCTAGCCTTAGATCACGTCCGAGCATGTTCGAAAATAAAAGGAAAAATCAGAAGCGCGCGCTTACGGTGTTCCATAGAGCTGTTGTTGTAGCCTGTTCCAGGCTCTAGGATAGTGGGGACGAAGCCCGTTGGGGGGGGGGGGGGGGGGGGGTACTTGACCCATGTTTGGGTATAGGGGTGCCGCTGAGGGTTTGAAAACCTTACCCTGTTTACCTAAAATACCTACCCTGTGTATGACAACCTAATCTATTTTAGGACCCTGTTTAGGTTATAATTTAGCGAATCACGTTTGACTGATACGCGGCAAACGTCTCCGATCTCAGAATGCTGTATAAACCATATTTTTACGACGACAATCGTGCAACCATACCCTATTTAGGACAGGTTCAGACCCTGTTTAGGACAACTCTCACATAATTATATACCCTTTTCAGGGCAGAGAGGCCAAAAGCCATACCCTGTCCAGCGGCACGTCCTCGTATAGGCCAAATAAGGGAGTACCCTCCCCCCCATCCCCCCACCCGGGGGACGAAAAGCAAAAAGGCGAACGGCCGCGCGAAGGTAGTCTGGGAGAGAGTTTAGGGCGGCCGTTCGCTTTTTCGCTTCGTCCCCACTATCCGAGAACCTGGAACAGGCTACTGTTGCTGGGATATTTGTACTCGTTTCGTTTCGCGCGTTCCTCCAGGAGCAAGAGAGGATGATCTAAGAGAACACATCCCCCATACATGGGCCTCTTCCAATGATAATTTTTTTCAATCTAATTTTAGCGCGTGGTCATACTGCGTGGCTATTTTAAGGAAGACACCTGATTGGTCAGTTCGGGATGACAAAACACACTGAGAAACGCGATCACATCTTTAAATTTCGATTTACGATTTCAGTAGATGGACGTCAACACGACGGCGAGAAAAATCTTCGCAATGACATCTGATCCTCTGATCATTGCTGCGCGACCATGGGGACGAGAACTAAAATAACTTTCACAGTGTGGCGCGAAGCTTAAAATAGATTGAAAAAACTATCATGGGGCATGGGGATGTGTTCTCTTAGATTCATCCTCTCTTGTCCAGGAGATATTGCTTGACGAGGAGATGATTGCGCGACGACCCAAAGAACATCTGTGCGGCGTCTGTGTCGGGGTGTAGCTAATTGTCGATTCTACTAATAACTGAAGTTGGATAATAACATGATATATCACGCGCGCGCTTTTTTATATTCATTTGATTCTTAATTTTACGAGGAATCATGTAATTACTTAAATTGATTATCGGAAATATCTGCTGACCTTCCGATCACGTCCGAATATGTTTCGGAAATCTTCGGAAGGGTTCGAATCATCCTTCGGAAATCGTCCGAGGTCTTTGGGTCAAAACAATGCGCTCCAAATTAACGAAAAGAGTCTGAAGCGTTTGATAAGTTTTTGATATTTTTCATGAATTTCCAACTTTATTTTTATTTTCAATTAATATTTGAATTATTTTTTTTTGTAATTTTTTTTCTAATTTATTTTTTTATTCACGATTTTTGTTACCCCACACCCACACCCATGACCCACAACTTGCACCCACGACCCACGACCCATGACCATTAGCTACAGTACGCACTTCCAAAATTTAATACTGCCTGGCTTGGGATTACCCAACAGTGTTACGTCACTGGTCATAAATAGTAACACAGCTAATCCGATTACATGTACTGTAACACAGTGTGTACATACAGCAAATTGATCTGCGTGAATTTGTATTGTTTTGAGTGCGCTTCAATCAGAACTGAGGTTCTGAGATCGAGAAGGTTGGATACGCCCGTTTACGGTAATGGAAATGGTTCATGAGGTGACCGTTCTTTGCAAAATGGAACGGTAAGTTTCATTACACAGCATTACATCTGTTCGTATTTAAAACGACATGTTGTTGACACTGACTACGGATCTAAAACTGCAACTTCGCAAAAAAACCTTACAGAACCAAAGGTGATTTTTACGCTAGACAATTAGTAACTTAAATGAAACAGTAGAATCTGGTTAAAAAAATGGAAAGCTTTGAGATATACTCTGAGAATAAATTTCGATTGGAATGGTTTCATTTTGTTTTCATTTTGTTTCATGTTGACATTCGCGCGAGTGAAAACATGACACGACACTTGACCTTTTAATTATCACCTACTCTAGAATTCATTTTTTATAGGAATATAGAGCAATACAGAACTCATTAGAACATCAGATGTTGTATTCAAACAAAACTCTATCCTACTGTAGCAAAATAAGACATAATCAATAAATCTATTTGAAATGTGTTTTCTTGTGTTGCGTGACCATTTCAATTTTGTAGTAAAATACATGGAAAAACCCCAATGCGTTTACATCTCTCAACGGGTGGCTTTTGAATTACCCAAGCTGGGTTTTTGATATGTTACAGTACAATAACAGGGGCTTTCGCTAGTATAGCTTTTATGTTGAATTTCGATGTACCAGGACAAGATTTTTGCCTACAAAGTTTCCTAAGTTTCAAGTGTTTTACCGAATTGCTGAAGATAGGAATCTTCGGGCTTTCAAAACGACATGTGAAAATGCATCTTCTTGCGATATTTTTATATTTCCGTGTTGCAATAAGGATACCCTACTTAGCTGCAAAATATAATGTCGATACCTTGAGCCGTCTTTCTTCCCGAGCGATTTAAATATGCACCAATTTTCGCAAAATTTAATGGCGGCTTTCACGCGAACACGGCATTTCGCATTTTGCCGAATTTCTTGAAAACGAAAATCTTTGGAAAGTTTGAATTGCAATTTTCGAAAATAGTTTACCAAAGGGTTTCTACTGACCAAGTATAAAGAAATCCGAAATTTCTGTTTGACGGCGAATTCGCGATAATTACAGTCAGCCGCTCTTAGGGGGGACTTTTACCTAAATTTCAATGAAATTTTAAGAGGTTTAAAGAAGGAATAGAAGGGGAAAAAAATGTTGAAACACCAACAGACAGTTGATACCCACGCGGGTGCTCTTGCGTGTTTATCAACTGTCGTCAATTGTCAATCTACTAATTTTTAACTTCAAATTCTAATTTTAAAACTACATTAAATCTTCAATATTTCTTATTTCCCTAATTTTACAACTCCTTTGAGAAAAACTATTTCCTCCCCAAAATACCCAAAATCACCCAAAATTTACAAAACACCCCATAACATAGATTCATGGGATGGAGTGGAGAGTTTTTGGATTGCTTGAAACGCGAACGAGATATTTCCATTAAACCCATGTTAAGTGGCGGGAAAATGGCATTCAGGTAGAATCCCGCCTTAAGTCCTTATTTCATAGATTTAGGGACCATTTCGTGCATTTATAACAGTTTTGAGCAAATACGCCGGGACAGTGTCCCTTCGCATATTTTTGGTCTAAAAACGGGTAAGGGTTTTAAAAGAAGCAGGTGGCTCATCCCCACCACAAATTTCGAGGGGTACCCCCCTCCCCAGGTTATCCACCAGATAAATCACTGTCCAGTGGATAAGTATTAACAAAACCAAATAGTTATTTATCCAGTGCAAAGCGATATTCACCCTTTCAACAACAGGGTCCAAGAATGGCGTATCCATGGAAATACAGTATCTTTCTTCATTTGTTCACTTCAAGCAGGCTGGCTGGCTTCCGTATAACTGTTGATCTTTTTCAGGAATGCTGGCTTGCCATTTATTGCCTTTTCCTCTTCAGCAATTATCTCTTTCATTTGGGACGCCCAATCGTCCATTTGGGTGTCATAGAGCTAATACAGGACAATAAAACACGAGTGAAAATAGAAATTAGAAATCACCTTTCAAACTGATACAACTGATACAGAAATGGCCCAGGAATGGTGCGCACAATACATGATTGAAGAAAACAAATGCTTTATTTCTATTTTGACATTACATTCACTTTACTTGTGTCCTTCAAATACCTTACCATAAATCACAAGTCTCAGACTTTTACAGTTAGAAATTGTACAGCATCACATGAAAGTACTGCTCAATAGCTTTCATTTGAATAGTCGCACACTAGAGTTTCATCCACAGACGTAAATTTAGCACCACTTTGTACAGCATAATAAACAGTAACACATGAAAGTACTGTTCAATAGCTTTCATTTGAATGGTTGCACACTAGGGTTTCATCCATAAAGCACTAGCATAATAAACAATACCACACACACTAGGGTTTCATCAACAGACTTAAAGTTAGGACCCCCTTGTAGCAGTATCATAAACAGTACGACATGCAAGTACTGTTCAATAGCGTTTCATTTGAATGGTCACACAGTAAGGTTTTCATCACAGACTTTAACGTTAGAACCACCTTGTACAGCGTAATAAACAGTACCACATGGAAGTACTGCTCATGAAAGTACCACATAAAAGTACCACATGAAAGCACTGCTCAATAGCTTTCATTTGAATGGTCACACACTAGGATTTCATCAACAGACTTAGAAGTTAGAACCACCTTGTACAGTATCATAAACAGTACGACATGAAAGTACTGCTCAATAGCTTCATTGAATGGTCACACACAAAGGTTTTCATCAACAGACTTAAAAGTTACAACCACGTTTAATTGACTGGATTGTGCCACCTTACCTCAGAAACAAACTGCAGCACTTGTCGCTTGGTGAGTTCCTTCTCTCTCTTGAGCCCCACCTGTATTCATATGCAGGCCTCGTCACCTCCTAATACTTTCTTTCTGTCCACATAACTACAACAGTTCCAAGGAAAAGTACATGTAGTATCGGCATAAATGTGCATGTGTAGTGCTTATTCAAATATTAAAAGGTACAGTCTAATAACAGTATCACAAACACCTGTTGCGGCTCACTAACCAAGTAAGACTTTAATATTATTATTATTATTATTACAAGTGGAACCGGAATAAAAACAATATATATATTTAATTGTCATAATGGAAAAATGGTAAATATGATACCACCTACTGCCCTTAATTTTAGTTTTAGTGGGGTTTAGAAATTGCGAAAATCATGCAAATTTGTTAGTAAAATATCGCCACTCAGTCGGCCCTCAGTCTTTTCTGTATGGACCTCGTTGCCACTCGATCTGTACTGTCAAGATTCTCCCAGTATGGCTCTCGCGCTTGGTTAATAATAAGATATATGGTATTATCATAGATACAACACCAATTGACAGTGTTCTTTGTATAGCACAAACCAAACAATGCACCCTCAGACAACAACCCTGAGTTTAATTGTGGATATCAAATCCCCAGTAATGCAATTTGTAAAATTAATAGTCAGAGCATATGTAAATAGCTCAGAATAGTGGATTCAAAAAGCCTCATATGAAGGTAAATGAGAGCTTACGTGTACAGTTTATAATCAATGAACCAATGGTTCAACATGAAGCTACTCGGAAACTTACATGTGCCTAATATTATTCAGTATCAGTGAATATGAATTATGGTGATGTCAAAAATTCCTGGAACAAAAATATACTAAAGAACACCAGTGAAAGTCACTCAAAATTTAACTCTGAAAATATGGTAGCAGTATTAGAAGGAAGCAGTAACCCGACACTGTTAAATTATCATGTTTGTGACTAATATGTATTTTTTACATTACAAAATTGTTTTGTTTTCCTTTCTCTTGAATTTAATGTCATTAGCTAGCACTGTCATTACGTACCATGCTCCTAAAACAAAATAAAGGACGAAAGGAAATAAATATCAAACAAAAATAAATTTAAACCAAAATTAATTAATGTACATGATTTGAAAAATAAATTTGGAATGGTCTGAATTTTAACAGGCCATAAATTGACAATAAGAGTCAGACTGGTGTGAATCAGACCAAAAGTATATGTATTTTTCCAACAAAGGCTTGACTTTTCATACCATGCTCAATTACACATGCATGTACATGTATATTTATTAAAGGGGCAAACACACACTAAACAGCATGTGCTAACATTTTTAAAAACATTCAATATTAAAATCACACTGGATCGGATTCAATGAAATCTAAATACAGCAGACAACCACCACATTTCAAAAATCTTTCTTCAAATATTTTATTTGGTCCTTTTTTTTCTGGCCACAATTTTTTTAGTGTCATGATTAACTGCAACACCATCAATCAAGTGTCACCCTCTGAATTAGTAAAACAAACAATTTTATATATTATATAGATTATAAATTATTTCAAACCAATATCAATTTAATTTATTCTCCTGACATCACAGTGCCGCCTGATATTACAATGGTTTTGAAGTACAAATCTGAAGAGACAACAAAGGCAGAGAATGTAATTAACCATCAGGTCAGCTGGAGGAAGAGAGGCTTAAGTGGTAGACCAGTATACTGGTACCCAGTATTAACCCACCTCAGAAGAGAACATATAATTAATTATTATGCTCTAGATCAAGGATAATTAATGAAAGGGATTTTCAACTTTTAAATAGATACCTCTATTTTACGTAATGTCTTTATCTTTTTTATCAATATACACCTAAAAAGGTCTTGAGACGCAACTCCCTTCCCGGGGGGCCATTTCCCCCAAAAGAAGCCCACACCAAAAAAAAAAAAACCTCGGTTTGAACCAAATAACAGAATATTTAGCCCACGTACGCTTATATAATAGTATAATAACTATAACTTTACAGGTACAAAACATCCCTAAATGAATAAATATAGCTCTGAAGACATCTCAAAGTGAATTTTATGGTTGTATGTAAAAAAACAAAAAGAACTTCACCCGAAACACCGCACACCCCAGAACACTCTGAAAACACCCAAAAAATAAATTACAAAAATACGAAGAAAATTAAAAATATGAAAAAAGGAAATGAAAATGAAATAGATCTATATATATGGCTGTAAGTGGTGTCCAAAAGGGGAAATGGAACATGGGCAGTGGGTCTGGACGATTTTGCATTTAGGTATATTTTTGGTGGCGAAGATGTCGGTGGCCTAGATGGAGGTAATGGTTTAGCTATGCTGGAACTCCACAAGGACTGAGTGGTCCTGGGTTTGGTAGAGGCCCTGCAACTGGCTGGGAGTCAATGTGTGTTTGTGTTCTTGGGAAGAAGAATGACTTTTACTCCTCACAGTGCCCTCTCATCCACCCAGGAGTATAAAAAAATGGAGTACGCGGCGACAAAATGCTCTCAGGGTGGACTAACCTTGCGATGGACTATCATCCCAACCAAGGGGGTTAAGGAATACTCCTAGTTGCTTCATGCTACAGAAACTTGGATTAAGGCTCCAGCTCCGCTAGTTGTGGGCCACTACGCTCATGAAGACTTTACCTGTTTATATGTTTGGTGTTCCTGGGTGTTCCGGGGGTGTTGACCAGGGTCACTGTTCTTGGTTTAACATACACCCAAATTTTAATCAATACTGTTAATGAGATAATAAAATTTGCAATGCGTTTAAACATGGAGCAAGCCTATCAGTCGAGGCTGTGGAGTTCAGCCTGCCCATCACAATGGTCTGATTTGATGGTTTAATTCACCCAGGTATAATTAATGTGCAATTATTCAGTATTGTCCAAGTTGTTTGCACAATCACAAAGCTTGTAATTCTGAATAATTTTGCAAATCCCGTCAAAGTCATCTTCACGAGACTCGTTCAAGTTCTCGACAAACTCAGATAAATGGAAACAGGTGGCTCTTTGGTCGCAGCTTGAGCTTTGTAGCAATTTTAGCTAGCCGCGAAATTTGGACTGTACTGTACATGTCGAAATGGTGAAGGGAATTTTATGTTTGCATTCAGTTCCTCCCAACAGTGGATAGATATATTTGTTTTGCGCTCAATATTTATTATTATAGCTTGTTGGTGTTTGACATAAATCAATTAGTTGTTTGGATAAACCAACCCCAACTTTTCTTGACCGTTGTTGTGCGACGTTTCAGCTTTCCCCACATGCCATTATGATAAAAAATAGCCAACAAAGTGCTTCAGACGGGGCGTGTCCCTTTCCTTTTATAGGCTCGCTCTGTGTTTAAAAGATATACGGTATCCCTTCAATTTATGCTCTTCACTCTCACCTGTAAAATCCACTGTCTACTGACTACAATCAATATGTTTTATTATAAGAACCATGACCTCCATCTATGAAAAAGATGAAACAGAAAACAAATTATAAATACTACATTGTGGCATGGGAAATTCCTTAGTACTCCTATCATCCTGAGTCTCCTACGCAGCCGTTATTTGTGTCGTCACGCAGCGCTTCTCCCCACTAACGGCTGCTCTAGCCTGAACCACATTCCTTTCCTTTTGTTTTTGACCGCAGCAACTT